>CABFWB010001042.1:116688-129823 GCA_902151455.1 Timema bartmani | reverse complement strand
ATACGAATATATATATACACATACGAATATACGAGATATACGAGGATATCTTTATGTACAAATTAAAGAGTAGAATATATACACAATGTGTAGTTGGTATCTTTATTTATATATAAATTAAAAAAATATTAATAATTTTATTAATACATCGTATATATTAACTAGCAGTTTGACATGTTTCTCTTAGGTAGAGCAGCAACAAACTATATAAAATTAGAACATCCAGCTGCCCAATTTTTATTGGTCCTCTTGTACAATCCTGAGCAAATTATGGCAATCACAAACCAATTATATTACTAATTAATTAATTAAAATTAAATTCAATATTTGAGGCAAAATGTTGCCTTGTTCAACTACAAGCAAACACAACACAAAAATGCAACCCATTAACGACCCAATATCTACCTAAGGACGACCACAAATTAAGATAAAACAACTAATAGACATTGTTACACAAATTTTTGGGTAAACGAGCATCACAGTTCACCAAAGAGCATACATAAATAATATCCTCTGTTACAGAAACATATCGAATAATAATCATAACCGTTTTCTAAAGAGCATCACGGTTTACCGAGTGAGCTATGTCGCAAAATGTATTTTATATTTAGCACCACGTCTTACTACCCGTTCGGGTTGTACGCTTAAGTACTAATTACGATAATGGATTAGGAATTGGTTGGGTTGAATTTAGAGGAAGTGAACCCGCATTTGCGTGAAGGGAGGGTGGAAAACAGTTTAGTTAAAACCACCCCCAGTTCACCCGACCGAGATTCGACAAAAAGAATTAATTTAGTTTAATTGTTATTTCGTTATTAGTTTATTAGGCGCTAATTTATCCTTGGAGTTTTATCTTTGTTACCGTCATGATAGTGGATTACATTTAAGATAATCTTTAGTTTTGGTATGAATTTATTTTTAGATTTTCTCGTCTGCCTATAAAAAATTAAAATTTTATATTTACCAAGAACTTTGTTTTTTCTATAAGCCATTTCCCGACCCCCATTTTTTGAATTTCCAACTTCCCAGCTTTTATGGCTGGAGTGGGACCGTCCCTTAAAAAACCCAGTAAATTTATATTTACTTCTTTCCCGAAGAGAAGATTTTATAATTATTATGGAACGAATTTTGATTTACATTCCCTTCCCCACCCTTCTTCCAGATCCTTTCTAAATAGTAAATATTTAACACTTATTTTGTTAGTGGAGAAATCCCTCTACATTCCTGGAAAATTTCAATTTTCTGCCTCACTTAAAATATAGTTTTATTTTGACCAAACAACCGTCCCCCCACCCTTCTTTACTTTTACCATGTAAAATCCTCAACATATTATTATTTCTTATTTGGAGATCTTTTAATTTATTTTCGCACAATTTAAAATTTCTAACAAAAAATAAAAAACTTGCTTCTATTAGTTTTGAAAATTGTAACACACTTTCCACAATAAAACAATTACTACTTATAAATTTTGGATTTTCAAGACAATTATAATTATCTGGAGTTATTCTTCTACCTGTCTGCCAAATTTACATTTTATTCCACACCTAAAAGTTTTTTTTCTGTCCCTCTCCACAGCCATGTTTCCCAAAGTTTCCCAAATTTTTCCCAGAGTATCTGGACTTGCTGGCCAAAAAAAAATACCTCCATACTCTCCAGTAATGCTCTAATTGGATTAATAAGAGTAATAACTAGAAGATCGGTGACCTAGTACTAGTCCATGGACACAATAATTCTTCCTTCTCGTCATTCCTTGGAAGGATAGCCACCACATTTTCTGGTTCTGATGGAGCTTTTCGTTTTGTTAAATTTTGAACTTTCGGTGATCTTTCAAGACCTGTAGTTAAGGTCTTCACATTGCACATCAACTAAAGTTTTTTCTTTTTCTTTTTTTAATTTCCGCTACTCTTTATATCGCTAACCCTTCCTCTTCTTCTCTATTTTTAATTGAACTAATTATCGGTTCAAGGGGGCCGGTATGTTGAATATATTACCACCTCCTTCCTAACCCTAAATAACTTGAAGGTGCAAAATGTAACAAAAAATAATAATAAGAGTGAGGCGCATGAGTCGAACATAGTAAAAATGATCTGAGAGCAACTGATTGTTACTCAGCAACTCGCAACCCACCTGGTTACGGAAAGTAAGAAAGGACAACTGCCGTTCTCATTAGTTTACAGTATAAGTGATGCATATTTATACCATAGAATGTTCATAAATAGTGAAAGACAGGGATACCAAAATTAAAGAGAAGATAAATGTGATGTTGCAATTCAATTTTAAGCATTAGTTACTGTATAGCAAATAATCATCCAAGAAAGCTATATTTAAATATATTTAAAAAAAATCAATGTTAAAGAAAATCCTAAATACTCCTAAGTTAATATTTTAGTTTTACTTTGTAATTTCCTCGTGGTAGCTATACAAACTATGCCTTAAAAGTTTGCCTAAAAGTTCGAAGTTATCTGCAAACAACCATTTGGAAGCTCTACATATTATGAATACACTAAACCAATATTAAGTCCAAAATAAATTCGTACCCAGTGGCCGACAACAATAACAGGAAAAAATAATCAAAGAATTAAATCCTACTAATTTGAGAGAAACTCAAAGTTAACACAAACTCAAGATGCATTCCCAACCTTTTGCATAAACCAAGCTATATGTGCAAGATACCTCCAAAATAAAAAAATGTCCCTCAAAATGTTTCAAACATAGCGAGAACTATTTAACGATTTCATAACCTCCAGGAACTTACTTTGATAAAAGAATATTAATTTAAGAGCCTAAGCGGCAATTAATAAGAGCATGAAAAGCTTGGTATAGTAGCCTAACTCAAATAATATGAATAACATGATTATATAATTAGCAATCATTTAGTTTTAATTTGATTCATCCTAAACAAATCTTGTATTATAATAAAGTTGGTACTGAAGTATATCTCCACATTAGAGTCTTTGCTAACTTATTTTCCTTCAAAGGCTATCAATCTTGATTATGAAAGTTTAGAAGTATATTTCCAATAGAGTCTTTGAAAAACTATTTTCAAACAAGAAACATGAAAGTTTTAAGAGTATATTTCAACTTTAGAATCTTTGGCATAGTATTCTCCTTAAATATAATCAAAAAACAAAGTGAAAGTTTAATAGTCTATTTCCATATTAAACTCTTTGGAAATATATTATTAACAAATATAATCAAACAACAAAATGACAGTTTAATAGCCTATTTCCACAGCAACGTCTTTGGAAAAATATTATCATAAAATATAATCAAGGAACAAAGTGACGGTTTAATAGTCTATTTCCACAACAGATTCTTTGGAAAAAATATTATCATATCCTATCAAGTCTTCCGACGAAGCATCTTAACAAAAAACAGTTTTTAAAAATTTTGAGTAATCTGTCTAAAAAGAATTTTGAAAAATACAAATATAAGTTTAATAAGTATTTCTAAGCCAAAATGGAATTTTTGTTACATTCTCTTAACGCTTCGTAGCTCAACGCTACCCACCTAGTTCAAACCGAACAAGTCCCAAGAGTGATCTTCACTTGGCCGAATGACACTTTATATGCTATCCCCAAAAGGCGGAAGTTTAGGAATCACGTGGGGGGAGCACACGCACTGGATGGATGGGGAACATTGGAGAAGCCAAATAGATGATTCTCGAAGCATCTACATCTATCTCCATCTCTGTGGAACCTTTTCTCTCGTTCCGCCGGCGCTAGCACCTCCTGGTGTCGGGCCTTGGAAACGAAGTCGCGAAGCTTAGTTTGAAACTCAGAGTGTTGACGTGTGTATGTGTGGGACAGACGTGTACAGCCCTAAACAGTAGTGATATAATGTGCTAAAAAATAGAAAAATGATTGAGGCCCGAACTTCCATCGCACTTAGTGAATTATTCTTATCAACACTTGATTTGGGGAAGGGGGAGAGAGCACCTTATCCAATGAACAGTTTTGTAATATCATTATTCAAAGTGGTAGAGATTGGAAGGATAACTTATAGGAAGTGAGCCTGAACTCGCATAGAGAGGGACTGTTATAAGACACTTTGGAAAAACCATTCCTGATTCACCCGGTTTATATTTGAACCTTGGCCTCATTGTCAACGGTAATTCAATCTTTTGCGATCTTGAGGCCGTAGACCACGTGATCATCATTGTGGATAGAGCTATATATAAGAGGAGGAGGGAGAGATATAGTAAACAATGTACTGTATGTCTGATAATGGGGAGGAATCGTAAATAAAAAAGTTTAGATATGAGTGGTTTGAAGTTCGTTAAAAATGAATGACCACTTTTTGGGGGGGAGACCAACTCTCGTCAATTGGTTTGATGTTTTCGACGTTCAAGTTTTATTTTCATTAGTCATATTCTGGTGAATAGTAAAATGCACGGCTCGCATCAGTTGGCACGTGAATTGAACGTAAGACTAAAAATTCCTGTGCTCTTTTGTTATTGCTATGAAGAGATAGTAGCTCAGTTCAAAACAAGTAAAAACGGATTTTTTAAATCTAAATAGCTATCCATTTTCCCTGAGTGACTATATTTTCTATAAATTCTTGGTTACTCCCCACTTACCCATTATTTTAATTGCATTAGGAATAATTTAGGTGGGTAGTAAGACGTGAAGCAAAATATAAACCAATGGTTTGCATAAAAAATTCAATATTACTATTTTGGGACTAAGATAAATCTATTAAATTATAAATGTTTAAGCTAATAATTTAAAAGTAAGATTTGGTTAGATTTGGATCTAAATCTAGTATGTCTCTAATATAATAGATGTTGTGTTCCTTAACATTTACCAAATAATATTTGGGGTTTTCAACATACATTAACTTAGCTTCTAGACCTGCTCTAAGATAAAATTGCAGACACTAAACTTGAAACTATCACTGAATAAATCGTAATTTATTCACAATTTTTTTTAGCACTTTTAAACTAATTTTATTGGTAAATTGAACTAATATTTTTCAAACTGAGAATATATAATATATCATCTATATCAACAATTACTTTATTTTATCTACACACAAATACACACAAAAAAAAATTAAGTTAATTCTTATATAGCATAAACAAAAATAAACATTTGTATTAAACAAAAGCCATAACCTTCATTTTGAATTATTTTTATTTTCCATAAAATATAGTACAAATTTTCCTGGATACATTAATAAGAGATTTTTCCTTTCATAAAATACACAAACAGTAATTAAATATTCATGTCAACACTGTAATTTCACCCAATTTAACAATCAAGAACATACACTTAATTATAATTTCAGGATGACCATTTCATTAAAATTCAGTCAATGTTTTCGTATTCTATGGGAAATTTGTATCTAACATTATTAGCGACCCCACTTAACACACCACATGTGTGGCTATGAGGAGATGATTAGAAGCATTGTTAGTGAAATATAGTCTACAAATATCCTCATTGAATTGCATCTAAAGAGGAATGGGCTCACAAGTAGGCTATACAAGTACTTTTTTCCTCCGAGGGAGGTACGGAAAAAGGGTATGCTAGAGAAAATGTTAGTTGAGAGAATACCTTCATTAGCCCACAAACTAGTATTTATAGAGCTTATGATACCAAATTTAAATACCATTGTTAAAGAAATATTATTTCCAAACTAGTGTTGCAATTTTTTTAAATAACATAAAAATGTATTTATAATAATTAAATAACTTATTTTTAATCAAAGCTTGGATTAAAAATTGTATCTCTATTATTTTTCTTTATGAGGTATTGAACGTGCACTCTCTGAACCAAATGATAATCTCATTACAAAATTTATAAACAAACTTCAATCTAAAACAGACATAACATCCAGCTAACCGGCCGTTAGTTCATCTCTGTAAAATGGGGAAACCCACATTTAGCCAACAATAAATCCTTCGGCAATGATGGGAATTGAACCCAATACATACCTAGCAATGGCGGAAACCTATGTTTCATTTAGGCTTATGGTCATAAATTAAGTTTTGTTAGTTAAAATTCCGACACTTTAGCTCAGTTGGTAGCGTGTCTGCCTACTGAGCTAAGGGTCCTAGGTTCGATTACTATTATAGCTGAAAAATCTGTTAGTGGTGAAATGTGAGATTCCTCTCTCACAATGATGAGTTAACGGCTGGGGGATGGATGTTGTGTCTTTTCTAGATTTAAGTTAGTCTATAAGTCATGTGCTCATATAATCAGTTAGTTTAGAAAGTGCACGTTAAATACCGCAAATAAGTGGGGAAAAAATTAAATTATTAATAATCTTAAAAAAATTAAATGATTAATAGTCTTAAAAATGAAATAATTTTAATTGTGATATGAACCTTTTATTTTTAATTTGATGTTATTAAATAAATTAATTCAATAATCCAATCAATTGATGAATAATTGAAATAGTTATATAAAATGTGTGCTTATTACTATTTTATAGACGAGTGAGTACTACATATTCCTCTGTTGAATGATGTAATTCATGTAACTTACTTAGGGATTACCTAATAGTTTAGAAAAAATTAACGCTACATTTTAGTTATTATGTGAAACTATATTATAATTATAGACCAAAAACATGAGTTAAATAACTTTTAGAACTAGTGAATGATTTTGTGTTTCTAGGCAGAATTTTCTGTAAAAATAGAGGGATACATGGTCAAATTGACAAACGGGTGAATGCATCTTGGAGAATATTTGGATGTATGTGGACTAGTGTACAGAATGAAGTATCGAAACAAGCAAAGATGACAGTATAAAAGTGTGTTGACGCATGTGAAGCGTGGGTTTGTCAGGTGAAATACAAGGGCAAGATAATGCTGTTGGAATGAGATAGCTAAGAAATGTATTTGGAACAATCCATATGTACCGAGTCAGTATTGAATGTGTGTTGAAGGAGTGTGGTTTGAGAGGAACCCCTATAGGTCATTGTGAAAGAGCTATCTTACATTGGTTTGGGAAATTTGAGAGGATGATTGTGGATCAAGTGACGAAGCAAATATATGATGGTAGAATGTGTGGATCAAAAGGAAGAGGTTGGCCATGTAAGACGTGGCAAAGTGTTGTAGATGAATGTGTAAAAAAAGAGAAACATAAATAGTTTTAAAATAAAAGAGCATGTATGACTTGGTGTATGGATGTTGTTGAAGCGAAGGGAGTATGCAAGGATAGGGAAGTGTGGAGAAAGTTGGTGAGGATGGAGAGTTGTTTTTTGAGCTATATGCACAGTTTTTGCCTGCCCCGTTAGGGAATGGCGTGATTATGTATGTAAGTACTTATCGTACAACACAAAATTAAAATATATTGAACATAATTTGAACAAGGATTCTCAAGGTAACTATACTTAGCCTTTATTTGAATAATATTTAAGTTTCCATCATAAAAAAAAATATTTAGGAAATAAAATAAATTGTTTGAACCCTTATCAATTTAATTACGTATACAGATAATACATTTATTAAAGACAACAAATTTTGAAAAATTAGAATCAACTAGGTAACATACTTCTTCAGTATATAAATTTAATAGAGTTTGTAACTGTTCGTTCGAAAACCAAGAAAACCCAATAAAACAGAAGCTTGGCATACGTAGGCTACTTAGGGTAACAAAAGGCTGTAAAGTGTACACCTCATTCATAAAATGTTTAATATCTAGATATACTTCGATTCTAGTGCCTCAAGCCACATTACCAACGGTTATTCACTGTCAATATGTACTATTGAATAGAGTATATTTTATCTCTATCTTAAATATATCAACAAAAATAAAACTCCACCTCAAAACCAAAGATAAATTTCATGGAGATTAAATATAGTAGCTTGATTTACAATTGGGTAAATTGGTTTGTTCTTAATATTTCTTTGAGATAAACAGCCACAGGTAGTGTTCCACTATTTGATTTGAGCCAACTAATATCTAAATACATATTCAGACAAAGATTTGACTTCTCCCTATAAAGTTAGCTAATACTCCAAAAACATAAAATTAGACAATTTTAAAAATAAATTAGAGTGTATATGTGTGTGTGTTAACGTTTTAACTTTAAAACCAAGTCACCAAGAAGCTTAAGTTAGGAAGAAACCTGAGGGTAAAAGCTCTGTGTCTTTTTGATAATCTCACACATAATATGAGTCTGACAACTTTAAATCCCGGGATCACTGTTGCAAATAGCTCAAAACTCATGAGACTACACTAATATCACTAAAGTAATCCACACATATATAACCTGGTGTTAGGATATTGGAGTAAGAGGATAGGGGCACGTAGGTTAGTATGGAACACTAAAAGTTTTCTTTTTTTATAGGTTATAATAAAGTACGGATAAAATCTGTAAATGAAAACATACTATATATGTATATATACTTTACAGTTAGGGAACAACGATGCATTACTAGAACTTATGAGTACTTTTTATTAAATGTATAATAAAGTTACATTTTAGTGACACCATTTTTGTTAAGTAGTACGGAGTTTCCTAATAAAGTAGTTATTTCAAATGAAAAGTCGTTAATTGTAATATAGAAATATTTTTATTTGAACACAAAAACTTCCAATAACAAAAAAAAATATCATAAGAAACGTTACATAGGAAAATGATTCAATAATAAAATAAAACTCATTTTCATATAGGCAGGGCAAGTCCAAATCATCTGCCTTAAATATACTGATTTGATGATACGTATGATCTTTGAATAGTTTGCATGCTTGATAGCTTGCTTAGAAAATATTCAAACTATTGACCCACTTCGGTGGCCGCATGGTCTAAGACATCAGTATCACAATATGCTAGACTGTCGATGATGGGCAGACCGGGGTTCGATCCCGGTTGGGTGTACTGAGGGTGGTTTTTCCTAAATTGTTTTAAACTTTCCCTCTATACAAATTTGGGTACACTTCCTATAAATTGAACCCTTCCTAAACCCTAACATCTTATAGTAATTATTACATAGGTGCACAACACGAACGGGTAATAAGGCGCGGTGCTAAATTGTTAAACCAGTGATTTAATGAGTCCCACAGCTCGCACTGGTCTCGTTTACTCATGTTTTTTTATTAACCAATTTATGGTGAGTTCTCATAAATATGTTGTAAGTATATTTGTAAATTATTTTATATTTTGGTTGAACCTTTGCTGTACCTTGAGTTTTTAGTAAGAATCTTAAGCCATCTTCAAGACTCATTTCATAAAAAAAAACATTAATTTGGCACCCAAGTATTTCAATTGTTTATTCAGCTCGTACTCGTATTTTGTATCGAGAGATTGTTGTGAGTGTTTCAGCTCAGTTTGCAACGTTCATTTTTTTTTTCTTTGGAGATGCTTTTAGAAAGATTATAACGATTTGCTCTCTCATAAATTGTTATTTTCTTCACCAAATTACTCTCGATGGCAAATTTCAAATTGCTGTATCCACCTTCCTCGAATCATACTTACTTTTCTTCGACCATGGCATCGTAACCTGAAACCAAATGAGATTTAATACTTTCTCATACAGATATTATTTTCTCAAATACTTTATAGGAAGTTATTAATAGAGAAACGGGCCTATAACTACAACGATTGGTCTTAGCACTTTTTTATGTATGGGAACGACAAATTAAATTTTGCCATGCTTCAGGGAACGTTTCACTCTACAAACGTTGAAAATATATCCTAACAATGGATTGAAGATACTAGCACAACCTTTAACTATTAAACTGGGGATTCATTCCACTCCAGCACACCTGGGTGAACTTAATTTTTTAATAGCAAGAGAGACAAAAAATGGGAAAACAACATGACGGTTCATCAACTATACATATATTTTAAAAAGGACTAAGATTCAGATGAAATAAACAAATCATATGAAATTAGGATTGGGATAATCAAATAACTTGTCAAACTAATTGAGGTATGTTTGAGAGACACGCATGGCAGGGTACGGGTTGGATCTCACTTATCAGACACTTTTGAAATACATAATGGATTGAAACAAAGAGATGCACTTCCCCCAGTACTCATTAATCTAGCCTTAGAGTATGCTATGAGGGTAATGCAAGAGAAAATGGAGGGATTGACATTAAACGATACAATGTAGCTATTAGGATAAGAAGATTATTTAGATTTGTTGGGCAATAATAAGGAAGCTGTTTCAAGAAGGGCAAACATTCTATTAGAGGCAAATAAGGAAATAGTTTTAGAAGTGAACATTAAACAAAGGCAAGACTCTGTATTTGACCTCACATAGTCCACAGATTAGGAAAGATCGTTAAGAGATTACTTTGAGCAACATATCATTAATTTTGACAAGGTTAATTAGTTTAACTATTTCGTGACAATTTTAACTAACAATAGCAATATTAGATTAGAATCTAGACAAAGAAGGCAGTCGGGAAACGCATGTTATTTCTGATCAGTAAGTTGTTGACATCTGTCCTGCTCTCAAGGAATGTAAAACTCAGAATATACAAAATAATAAAGTCACCAGTTGTTCCCTATGGGTGTGAAACCTGACCTCTTAACTTAAATAACGAAAACAAATTTAGGATGTTCGAAAACAATAATCTTAGAATAAGAGTTGGTTCAAAAATGGATGAGGTTACCGGGAATGGAGGATGTTACATAATGATGAGTTAAATACCCTCTACTAATCACAAGACATTGTTAGATATATCATATCTCGTAGATTACGGTGGGCAGGACATGCAGCGCGAAATGGAGAATCTAGAACCATGTTAAGGGTACTGACTGGTAAACCCAACAGGAAGAGACCATTGGGAAGACCTAGACGCAGATGAGAGGATAACACTAGAATGGACCTTAAAGAGATGGGGGGACTGGATAGAGCTCGCTCAAGATAGAGATAGGTGGCGTACTTATGTAATTGTGGCAATGAGCTTTTGCGTTCCCGATGCTATAGAGTAGGTAAGCAAGAGATACATCCACAGTATTAATATAGCTAGGATACAAGTACACACTAGTTTCAATAATATAACGTGGTATAGCTGTTAAAGTAGAGTCATACACTGAGCTAAAATAATTTCCTAATTAATTTGCTATTAAAAGAGGATTATTAATAATTTAAGTGGATAGGCACTGCTCACATAATTATTTTTAACATATTTCCAAATACCCTTGGTTTCTCTTGAGGCTGTTTTCTTTGAAGTTCATTCATTCAGATAGCTCTATCAAGAGGTAAAGTTTCTTTAACTAATTTTTGATAGGGTGAGAAAGATTAGTAGAATTTTCTACTAGTTTTTTCATTCCTTTTAAAAAATATATTTTTTTTTCTTATTCAATATTTAAGTCTGTATGAAAACCATTTGGGAAATATAAATGAATTTTTAATATTAATTTTAGGATCATGAATGTTAGTTATCCTATGGACTATGTTAGTAAAATTCTCAGTAGTTATATTGACCCAGCTGAGTAAACACATGTCCAATATGTGGTTACCACAGCGTGGCAGAGATTAAAGTGATCACCATGAGAATAATCTAAATAAGTTATGGAAATATAATTTTTATTTATGACCTGGAGTACATCCATTTCGACAAGTAAAAGGGGATGAGATAAATCAATATATTTAGAGATTGGGAGCTAGGTTTTACTAATGGTTGGTGAAAATGATCAAAGACAAAGTTTAAAGATTCTAGTTATTATATTCAGGGGATTAATGTTAAATTGTTCTAAACCGATTATACAAAGTAAGGGAATAACTTGATATAGTGAGGATAAATATTAGTATTTAATAATGATAATAAATTAAAATACAGAAACAATTAAACCAAAATCATATATAAATTAGTTTTTTAGTGTTCTATATTAGCGGGTATTTTATTTTAAAAAGAAAAATCTATATCAACATATATTTTTAATACTACTACTTATTTTCTAGATCCGCTTTAAAACTGTAATCTTTGTATATCGTTCTACTTATTTAAAACAAATTATTTTGAATCGGGCGTTAAAATTATAAATCTCGTTAAATTTGACTCCCCCTCCATTTTACACTTCCAATCTCCGAGGTCTTTTGCCTCCCTCCCTCTATCTCGAAATTCACCCACCCCATCGCAATCATCGAGGACTTGTTTCATGCTAATTCTGCCTCGAGACGTGTTGACATGGCCGCTTGTTAAGGGGGTTGTAAGCTAACCCACCATCCGTTCTGGAAAAAGAAGGGTGGGTAAAAAGGGGTAGGGGCGAAGGAAGAAAGAATGCTCCAACTAAATTAAATTAAATTCTATTTCCCCGATTCAAACTACCCACCCCTCTTTTGGCCTTACTACATGAGATTCTTATATGGTCAGTAATCCTATTTTAAAAAAAACATTGTTTCTGAAATCAGCAGCCCAATGTAACATAGTGATTCATTACTGTACGATGAACTGGCCACTCGCTGTTTTAAATTTATTTTTTCAATATGTCCAATATACAGAATTTCCTCCAAATTATAGCTATACTCAGGTAATCTAGAGGTCAGTGGAATAGACTAGATATACCATTTAGAAATACCTCCATTTCAAAACATTTTACTTTTCCAAAAATCTAAGTACATTCTAGTTTTTTTTTTCATATAGAGGAAGTATTGTGATCGTCAAAAAATCTAATCCGAGATTTTGATGTATTTTTTGGTCATGAGTCCCTGAACCTTAAAATGTGATTTATCTTTCTGTGTGTGTGTGTGTATGTGTGTCTGTATCTCGGCCTAGAGCCTAAACTATTTGACTGATTGGGCTAAAACTTGGTATCTAACGTTTTCAAAAGGTCCCTCCGAGGAATTTTAGTGATAAGATATGTAAACCCTAAAATTAAGGGAAGTTTATTCATGGTCACAAGAGAAAACATCGATTTCCAAACTTTGGACTTATATTTTGACTAGAATTCGTATCTAAACACGGTTTAACCCACCAAACAAATCTGTGGATCTCATTTGTCCAGAAAGATGACTTGAAGGTACTTTACATCTGTGGATGTATTCACTTTTGATCAAATCTCCGCAACTCTTTGAGGTACAAAATACGATTAGCTTATCATTGCCATAGTGTAGAGTTATTAAAAATAAAAATAAATAATTTGAAATATATTTTTATAATACCAATAGATTCCAAGCTGCAATTATATATATATATATATATATATATATATATATATATATATA
>CABFWB010001042.1:99844-116652 GCA_902151455.1 Timema bartmani | reverse complement strand
ATATATATATATATAAATGCTAGGTGTGGATATTATATCTCAGAACAACACAAGGTGTCCTTATGAACACATGTCCTATGTTCGATGGCTCCCGATATAAGGCCTTCCCATTTTCTGCTGGAATTGTTAACACCCCTACGTGATACACCCCTGTTGCACCTTTTGTAAGTGACGTATCATTGTTGGTACACAGTCAGGGATGCAGCTACACTAACTGGGGTGTTTCAAGTAGAGCTATCAACAATTCCAAAAAAACCTTGGAAGGCCTTAATTTGGGAACCATCAATCACAGGACATAATTATGTTCAAAAAAACTTTTTGTATTCTTTTGAGGTATGCTATCCACACTCCAGTTACTTCCCACATAAATCGATATTCCCTATGTATACAGGGTTTTTTTAAGTTGGCAAAACAAGATAGCTTAAAAAAAGTAAATTTAAGAAAAATATATTTCATCCAAAGTTGCTTGGTTTTGAAACGCTGACAAAATTACATAATCTATTTTATATTTAGTGGACGTCTTCAAGGTCATCTCAAGGTCAACTATTGTTTTTCAAATGGGACCTTGTGCTTTTTATTGAAGAACAGTATTCAACAACAACAACAACAAAAACTTTTGTCCGAAGCCCTTTTTTTATCTGAGATATATTTTTGATGATTTTTAATGAAGTAAAAAAAAATACGTATAATGTTTTTGGTACTTTTTTTTATTTCATTTTAATGCTACTAGAATCTGAGAGTGTAAACAAATGCGAGCAAAATGTTTTCACAAACAATAAACAAACGTTCGTTCATAAAGGTCGAAAAGTTAATCTACAACAATTGTTCGAAATGATGACCTTCTACTTCAATAAACTTTCCAATTCACTTCATAAAAGAATTGTGAGTGTGAGTATTTAAGGTGGAATCGAAGGGGACGCGACAAAAAGCCAGTATTTTTTTCAGTTTTTATAGAAAAAATTTTTTTGGCCAAAATAAATAAAATATTGTTCCAATACAAATATAGAGTTTAATTTTCTACACGTGGGGCTATCCAAAGTTGTTGAATATCTGTCATGAGCATGGTGGCATTTTTTTGACAAACTTAATAAACTAAGATAAAAAGTTGTCATTCAATTCCAGAACACCTTTGACAGATATTCGATAAATTTTGAGGTCATCTTGTGAAGAAAATTAAATTATTTTGTTTGTACTGGAGAAATATTTTATTTAATTTGTCTAAAAAATATTTTGCCATAAAAACTACAAAAACACTGGCTTTTTCTCACGCCCCTTCCACCCCACCTTGATAGTATTTAATAGATTTTCTTGATAAACTTCCCTACAAGAAGCTCTAATGCGCTCTATAATGTTTTATGGAGTTTTTGGTACATCAGGGTATACCTCTTTCAAGTAAACCCATTATAACAAATCCGGTAATGTTAGATCTGGTGATCTAGCCGGCCAACTAGTTGGACCACCTCTAACAATCCAGCGGCCATTGTAATTCCGATCCAATAATTGTCGTGCAATTCTGGAATAATGAGCAGGGGCAGCATCATGCTGAAACCACATGATCTGCTTTTCTTGTAGGTTGAAGTTTTCTAGCAGCAATGGTAATCCTTGATCTAGAAAGGTTTTGTATTTGTCTTCATTCACTATGCCGTCAATAAAAAAGAAGCCAATCAATTTGTCTCTGATAAGTCCGCACAAAACGTTCACAGTCCAAGGAAGCTGTCTTTCAACTTGGCGCAACCACCGTGGATTTGCTGCACTCCAATAATGCAGGTTATGTCGGTTAACTGCCCAATGGTTCGTAAAGCTCGACTCATCAGAAACTAATACTTTAAGTAAAAAGTTAATATTTATTCTTACTTGTCCAAGTGCCCATTGGCAGAATTCCACTCGATTGAGGAAATCTTCTCCATGAAGCTCTTGATGCAACGACACGTGTAATGGATGGAATTTGTAAGGCCTCAATATTTTGAGCACACTATTCTTGGATATTCCTAAATCACTAAAAATTGCACGAGAACCTACCTAAGGATTATGAGCTACTGCGGTCAGCACTATTTTTGGTGATTTTAACTGAATACTGCTAATTGTTTTTATTTTGATCTCTCATGGCCTTTAGCTGGCATAGGCCTAGTTTTATATAAGTCTATATATTCGACAAGAACTTATCACTAATTTATATTCTTGTTTTCTATTTTCTTTTTATTGAACAATTTGAATAAGAACATGGCGTATTTATGTTAGGAATTTGATAGTAGATGTATGCTTTAGAAGACCATCTACCAATTCACGTGCTAGAACAGTACCAGTCATCAATATAGTAACAATGAGAAAAGAATGCAATATCAAAGTCCTTCCAGTCATCAAAAAATTATATTAACAATGAGAAAAGGATGCACTATCAAAGTCTTTTTTTACCCTCGACACTCCACAGAAAGATTGATTTTCTTGTAAGCTGTCAACCTTGTTTTGAAAGACAACGCGTCATTTGTATACACCTAATATTAACCGCAAACTTTCTTTGTCACTTGTTTTGATTATCCTTTCAATGTTCTCTTTTGGTGTGTATACCCCATGCCCTTTTCTTGCAAGCCTTTGTACCACTTCAAAGTATGATTATCTTCGAATTTGACGGTAGTGTAATGTACTTTAAAATCTCTCTAAGGCCATGCAGACTGTTCCAACTGTGAGGTTTTGGTTTGGTCTACCATATTCATAATAAAATAGATGTAATGACTTCACAATACTAGAGGTTTATTTATTGATGTAGTCCAAAAGAATGGAGTGAACTTCATCAGGGGATTTGTTTGCTATCTCCTAATAATAACATATAACCATGGATGTCCTGTTTTGAAGTTTTTAATGTTGTAAAACATCTCTATTACATCTATTGCATGGAATAAAAGCACACAACTAAAACAAATTAATTTATTTTGTATTTATTATCAATATCCTTCATCTGAGTTCTGAAAGCAATGTCTTTCGTTTAACTGAATTATTCAAGTGTGAACTCTTGATTTCGACTTGCATTTCCTTGCACAAAACATAACCCCTTGGACCTCTTGTGTGATCTGAGGTCTTACAAATCGATATTAAATATTATAATGAAAATACTTGGCAAAGAATTTGTAAGAAACATTAGTATAGTAGTTGTTTGAATTGATATAGCATGAAATATTTAAACAATAAGGATGAACTCTAGATATGTTCGAAAAAGTATAAAGGAGAGCACACTCATGTATTTGAGATAAGTCACAAGTTAATAGTTTTTTTTTCAAATGAATAAGCTTTCACACATCAAAAAATGTGTTTTCTTTGCACAACATTCAAATTCTTTCTTTACAGAACTGTGCAGTTTGCATCTTGCCTATTGTTAAATAAAACCACTGTTAATTCAGATTTACTTCATCTTGTTTTAAAATGGATATTCATTTATATCTTTCGGTTGGTTTTTAATTGATATCAAATCGCTACAGTTAACTAGTTGGGTTTTTTTCTCGTTAAACTCGTTTATTGGTGTTTATATAGGTCATTGCCAAGCAAACAAAATCTATTATGCTAAAATTTAGCCCAGCTCACATGTAAGATGGATACAACTACATAATTTCAACATGTAAAATTAAATCATTTTTAAAATGAAAAGAAATGTGATTGAACAAAAGACACAATTTACAGTAATACTTAAATAGGCCTACAGTCCTTCACCTGGATATTGTTCAGAAATAATTTATTGTCATGATTTTAAAGGTGTGTATGACATTTGAGGTCACTTTGAGCCTTCCCCCATCTTCCTTCTCATAAAAACATGATTTCCTGCTAGGAAGTGAAATAGACACCAAGCTGCGTGGTTTATTGAAGTTTTCTTAGAAACTTACCATCAATGTTCAAAAGAGCTATGAAGTGGCGCATAAAGAATTTGACACCAATAGTCGGCTTGATCAAACGATAAACACTCTTTGAATATGACTGATCATCTTTCATCCTTACAAAAAGTTATAAGACATAGAAAGTAGGTGTGAATAATTCACAATAAAACGATACTACCAATTAGCATTGAATGTAAATTGATATTCTTGCAATCAACTGGGCCACCGATGACGGGGAGATTGACTGCAATCCTAGTTGGGTGTAATGAAGGTATTTTTTCTTAAATGGTGTTCTAATCTCCCTCCACGCAAATTTTGTCACACTTACTCTGAAGTTTAATTTTTCACATCCCTTACATATAAGGGTAATTAGTACATATGCGTATTTCCCGAACGGTTAGTGATAAAAAAAAAGTGTCTAGGTGTTTTCTAGTCGACTTTATTAGGCCTTACTCTCCCAAATTCAGGAATGTCACTTCGCAAGTGAGTAAATTACTGGTGGGTGGGAAAGGACTGACGCCCCAGAGGTAAGGGGAAGACCGTGAATGTAGAATGAGGACTCGGGAGAGTTTCTATTTTACTTTCCTCCCCCCCACCCCAACCCCTCTCACTACTACCCAACACGCACACTTTCGACTCGTTGGAAATACAACGAAATTGTGTGGTCCATTAATTTTATTTTGGCAAAGGGTTTTAAATACTAAAGGACAAGGGGAAGAATTGCTCGTATTACTTTTTCGTTGTGTTCATTAGAACCTGCAAAAAGTTACAAATTCCAATCAAATATATTTTGTGGGGACAACATAGAATAAATTTTGCTTGAAAAAAAATTGAGCTGTTTGTAAAAAATGTACTATTGGAACATTTCCAAATCAACCCTAGATAAGTCAGTATTGGTTTTTACAACACTTTAGTAAATATTATCTTCCATTGGTGGGCACATGGACTAAAGAGTCAGGTTGGTCGGGACAAGGTATACTGGGGTAAAACAACCTCCTGGTACACCTGGTTCAATTTCTTTTTAGTAATGAGGGATTATTGTAATCGTGAACTTTCAAGCTATAGCTCATGATGACTCTTGAAGTTTAATGTGTCCCCAAGACCAAAAAAGCTGGTCTTTCAATTTAATCTGTACTCATATTCTTCTGCATTTCTGTTTATCCTCTTCCTGTATGTCTGTATCTAGCGCTAGAGCGGAAATTACTTGATGGATTTTGTTCAAATTTTATATTTAATTGATATATGATATTTCATTAGGGCCAATTTGATTACTAGTCCATTCCTTAAATTAGGAGTAGTTAACTGAGCGATTTTCTTAAATTCAAAAATTTCAAAAATTTAAACAACGATTCTAAGTGTATATCTGAGGACGGTTTTACATAATAAGAAATTCTGTACATTCATTTTGGGGGGTAAACTCTTAAAGGATATACTGAAAAATTAATTTTGAAAATTGTATACATCTTGAAGTGGCTTTAACGATTGGGTTTAAATATATTATGTTTGAATAGTGTTTACATGGAAAATAACACTGTATACTTGTTTTCAGGGGAATCTTTATAATGATAGTCGTTTACTAATGGCTGATTTTTGAAATTTAAAATATTTCAAAAATCATTTCAATGTGTTTGTTTAGATGTATACATATATCTTGGGAGTATTTGACATGAAAAACAACATTTTTTTTGTGGAAAATTTGTTTAAGAGTAGTTTTCCAATGTCTAATTTTTCAAAATTTGAAATATTTCTAAAATGTATCGAATGGTTTAGTTTGAAATATATATGTGGCTTTTACACGAAACCTAGAGGGTATGTAAAAATAACTTTCCTGCTAAGATTAATAAGTTCTGTCGATCTTGCTCATAGAAATGATCTTGTGCTAAAATAATCACTCAGATCAGAAGTCGCATCTTAAATAGCTCAAATAAATAACTTAATATATTTTATTTTTATTTGATAATTAAATGCCTGAATGCATTTTATTTTTTTATTTGATCAATAAATAAATGTATTTGGTTTTTTTAATTTATTTGAGGAATTTAACCTCCACTTTCTTAACCGACAGATATCAACACAAGATCATTTTTATAAGCGAAATTGAAATGGCATAGCCTATTTAGACGGGAAAAGTATTTTCACATATATTCCCGGGTTCTTTTATATGTAACAATTAACATGGGCCCCACGGATTTACTTCCCTCCGAAGGAAGTTATGTTATGGATTTTCATAGCCTAAAAAATCCGTTAACCCCGGCTAGATTTGAACCAAATTCACTAGTATCAGATACTGAGACTAGCACTCTACCCCAAGACCAGCGAGTGCGACAATTGATTATATGGATGGTATAAAAATGTGTTATAACACAATATGTTAATATTTATAAGCTATTTTTATTTTATACATTAACCTAAGGATTAATAAGTGGGCCTAATCGTATAACCCGAACTGGTAGTAAAAAGCAATGCTAAAACAGAATTAGTAAGTATTAATAAATCGATGTTCACATGGTCGAATGCAGGAGTCGGAAACATTTTTGATATCAGTGAATGGATATGAAAAACATATCTAATAGTAGTCTACAGAGGCTACAAGCCAGATATTGTAAGTACACTGCACTTTGTGATCAAATCAAGCGGCTTTACACAGTGACTCTATATTCCTTTGGAAGTAATTTGACCCGCAGTACCTCAAATTTCAGCCCTTAGGATTCAAAATGGCAGTCAAGATGGTGACCAAAAAACAATATTTCCTTCATAACTTTTAAATGTTTTTTTTAAAAAGGTTTTCAAACAAAGATTTATACCGGTACTTCATTAAATTCTCATATGGCTAAATTTATTTAACCTAAGTGTAAGCCCTGAGTGGCGATCGTTGCTTAAAAACTGTCACATCAGAAAAACAAAAAGTTCAACTTTATATTTATCATATTGTAATTAATTAATAAACCGTTTCGGTGGCCGCATGGTCTAAGGCGCTGCTCTTGCAATAAACTAAAACACTGAAGCCAGGTAGATTGTGGTTCGATCTCGGTCGGGTGTACTGAGGGTGGTTTTCCTAAAAAAAATCCACTCTCCCTCTAAGCAAATGCGGGTACAATTTTTTAAATTAAACTTATCTGATCCCTAACACATACGTGTAATTAGTACACAGGCATATAACCAGAACGGGTACTAAGACACACGGGACACGGTGCTATAGAAAGTATAAAAAATTGGTTATTTATCTATTTTTATAAAAAAAAATTTTTTTGCTGAATCTTTTGCGGACCAGATAAAATCAATTGGCGTGCTGGATTCAGCCCGCGGGCTGTAGATTTCCAGCTGCTAGTTTAATCCAACATTCTCGTGCTATATCCTATTATTGGTGATGGAGAGAGCAAGTTTCGATTCACGCCAGGGGCTGGTTAAGGTGGTTTTTATAAAGTGGTTTCTCACCCACTTTTCCCTTACCCTAAAATTCTACCTTATTTATACCAATTCAACTAGCGTAATTAGTTTATATGTATATTCTTGACGACTTCTAAGACGCGATGGAATATAAATGAACTATGTAGTAAATTAATCATTCTATATTTGCTAAGTTTATTAAGACTAATTCTATTTCGGTTTCTTAGGAGGAATACAAATTCGAATTCGTAAAATGGAGTATTAATTCCAGCTCTTAAATATTTTTACATAGACTTCAATATATATTATGTTGGCAGATAATGCAATGCTCTTTATATATTTTTTATTTTTTTTATTTAGCACCACGTCTTATTACCCATTCGGGTTATACGCTTAAGTACTAATTACACTAATGGATTAGGAATTGGGAAGGTTGAATGTAGAGGAAGTGAACCCACATTCGCGTGGAGGGAGAGTGGGAAACCATTAAGGAAAAACCACCCCCAGTTCACCCGACCGAGATTCGAACCTCAATCTTCCCGTCCTCGGTGGTCTGGCTTAACACTACTGGCGCGTTAGCCAACTACGCCACCGAGGCGGGTCTTTTATATATAATAGCGTTTACTTGTTTTATCTTTTGTGTAGCTACTAGAGTTTATAAAATAAGCTATATAATGTAATCATACTCAAAGTTTTTACAACCAAATAAATCAAAGCAATGAGTAAGACCTTTTAGTGGGCCTTCTTCCTATCAACAAACATATGGATATTTGCTAAAATATAAATAATAAATATTAAAAGCAAACAAATATTATTAATTTGAAATCAACCTTAATCCATTTGTTGGATTGAATGGATAATATAAATAATCCCATTGATAAGTAGACTTTAAGTATTTATAGAATATATAACAGTAAATTTACATTACGCCAACGATTCTCTATTCAGGTATGAAGAAATGTTCAAAATATTAAACACAATTTCACTTTTAGATCTCTATTACATTGGTTTTAATTGGGAATGTAGTTTTTATAAAACGATGTAAGTATAAAAAACTATAAAAGTAAACCATCAAATTTCAATATAATATATATACACTAGCTCAAAGGCTATATCAAGAAGCTTAAGCCTTTTATTTGAATAAGTTTTCCCTAGAACACATTTTAATAATTAAGAATTTAAAAATAGTTCAAGTAAAAGTTATTATTATAATAATTATTATTTTTATTATTTCAAGTACCATAAAATAGAATATATATTTTCAATGCACCTCGTCTATTTGATCATAGATACACTCATGTGATACACTAAATTTACTATAACATATTTCTTATGTTATAATGTTTTGACATAGTTAGTATTTTTAAGGACTCAATAAAGTTTATTAAATAACCTAATAATTGAAAGGCTATCATTTTATTAATATAAAATATGTGGTCGTTATTTGATTATTTGTATTCGAGTAAATTATATCTCTTTTTTTTAATAAATATTAAATTAGAAATTCAATATGGTAAACAAAATGATTTTATTTTCTACCATCCAACTAACCATAAGGAATAAATTTAGATATGGTTCTTACCTTTCTTGTAATACATTCGAGCAGATTGTTTTTTCTAACATTTGAGTCTTCCTTATTCCTATCAATGAACCCTACTCAGGAAGATATATATTTGTTATGTAAAACTCAAACAAGCAATGATCCCAAATTTTATCCCAACTTGTTCCCTTGCCATGGATCTTTCATTCTGATCCCTTCCCACCATTCGCCACCCCCAACTCCCAGCCAACCCCTAGCGCGTGGCATGGGGTAGCTAATAGAAAGTCAAATTGCAACCCTCCATATTCGCGGAGCTGATTTTTAATGCAAAGTAAAGCAGTGCAACCACCCTCATCCCTTCCTGTACACAATTTTACCCTCTCTTTTTTTCACCCTCTTATTTCTCTCTCTGTCTCACGCATATTAGTATATACTATGGGTATTGCAGCGTTGTATGAAGACTATTTTCTGTCTTTTAAACGCTCTCTGATATTTGTAATAAATGTTCACAAAGTAATACCTTTAATATAGTTTTACTGTTATGAAGTTCACCCATGGTAATACAAGAGTGATGTCAGCCACTTTTATGACCACATGGTCTAAGGTGCTATTGTCACAGTAAACTAGACTGCTGATGATGGGTAGATCAGGGTTTGAATCTGAATTGCTGAATTTATAAGAAATATTAATTTTAAATATATACACGTCACATAATAAAAACGTTATTGTCTTGACTTGAGTTTATAACAAAATCACCAATCTCAAAGCTTTTTTTGGCATTTTGTTTTAACTTCTTCGGGATGTACCATAACTTCATTGTGAACAGACATTAAAGCCATTCCATTAAATGAAATGGAGTTTTGTAACTAATTCTTCAACCGCCTTAATTAGGAGAAGGACCTTTATGTGGAGGCAGTAATTGGTTATGTCACCACTAATTCAATAAAATTGTGTATGGTCGAAAACATATTTTTGCCACATTTATTGATGACACTTATGAGGTAATAGGTGTAGTCATATTTTTTTATCCGTGTTCCTATCCACATTAGAACTTCTCCAATTGACTTTGCAGGTATAGATGATGCATCACTGAGCCACTGATCTGATAAAGTTTCACAGTCTACTTCTATTTAGTTGTAAGTCAGTATTACACATTCTTCTGGGAGTAAAAGAGGAAGCTTTTCTAAAACATTAGTAGGGTTTATAGATCTGTCATTCATTTTTTGAATATATTAAAGGAAGTGTAAGTAGACATAGTAGTTTGCCTTGCACAAAGTCTAGGCATGTAAATTGTAGCTCCCGAACTGTCATAAATTTGTTGGACCTCGGCGTAAATGGCATTAAATGGGATTTCGGCATGAGTTCTTATTTGATGAATTTCTTCCTTTAAAGATTTAATATTATTTGTACAGAAGAAATAAATAACAGCTTCGATCCAAGGAAAGTGCATAAACTATGCGCCAAACAAAAAAAAATCTAACCACAAACAGTGACATAAAAATCTTGCTACTATTCAAAGCTGAAATTAATACAAATGATTTAGAGGATGATTCTGCATCACTGAAATCTTTAATTTTGCTCAACGTTTCCAATATTGGAAGACAAAGTTCCTTAAAGAGAAGAATATAAATCCAGGTGTTCAACCTAACGAGTTTCGCAGGACTTGAGGTGTGTTCTCCGCATATCACTCTTTTCTTTGAGAATAATGTTTTTCAACACTGGCACGTTTTGTTAAAAATATAAAGAATGAAATTATATCTTTGAAGATCGCTATACGGTTCCTTATAGCTGGAATTGAGCGTGCGTTACAAAGGACAAGGTTAAGTGCGCGACTGGAACAGTGGATGTAAATTACTTCAGGAAAGGTTTTACCTATGATTGCAGTGCATTATTTGAATTGTTCACTCATTGCTGTGGAACCTTCATACTCTTAAACTCTCAAAAATCTCATGTTTACGTCCATTTCTTAAAACTTTATTTGCTAAGTCTTTTCAAGAGCTGAACCACAGACCTCCTCAACTGGAACGAATTAAAAAAAGTCTTCTCTTAAAACAAACTTCCTATTTATTTATTTTATGTATATCTAGCACAAAGTGAAAATTACTAAACGCCAGAAATATCTGTAGTTTCATCCGCTAAAATACTAAAACTTTCAGAAAAATTGATCTTATTTACGATACTAGATAAAATTATGAAATGAAGAATGCATAAATCTGCACTCACTTCTATATTATGTTGTATGGTTCGAGAATAGTCCTGTATTTAATCTACTGGTTAATGATCTCTGAGATAAGCTCTTAATGTTCACTTCAAACAGGACACTGGTGATTCAATTGTCTAAGACCAAGGATATTTTATTGTGCGTTATGCCTAAATAGGTAAAGAAAGGGATGACTACTGCAAGAAGACTAATTTATATAATATAATATATCATTCCACTTTAGCATTTAATGTAATATATTTGTATTTAATTCATGAAACATAGTATAATATGTATTTTTGAATATTTATATAAGCCTTAGCTACTACAAAAATAACCGGCCCCATGGTGTAGTGGTCAGTGCACCTGGCTACGATCCTAGAGCACCTGGGTTCGATTCCCAGCTGGTACCTTGGGTAATTTTCCCGAAAGGGGAATTGCTCCAACGTTAATCAGGGTTTGATTAGCTAGGCTAAGTTAGGTTTAAGTGCTTCCACTGGTTCCACACCCTCAAACTCACTATCAACGTCATCTCATCTCATCGGGGCATGGAAAGAACCTCCACAGAAAGGATGTACGATCAGTACATTCGGGCGCCCCCTGGTCAACGGTACATTAGTACTGGATAATCTTTCCATTACTGGCCTACGAATTATATAGTCCAGACGCGCAATATTTTTACCACATAAATTATCAATTATTGCTAGCAATGGTTTTATTGTTTTAGAAGTAATTTACTGCACATATACAAACAAAAATTTGACCTCTTATAAATATTTATCATTTGGCATAACACCACTCTATGCCTGCAGTATGGTCATTTTAAACTTGTTTTTATATTCAAATATATATATTTCAAACTTACTGAACAAATTGAAAAGCAGTCCAGTTTTAAAAATCAAGTTTAAATATGATAAAGTGTTTTATTATATGAATAGATGGTGCATTTAAGTGAGTAATCTAATGTTATGAGTTGTATGCAATTAGTCAATAGAATGAAATAATACTCGTTAGTTACCGTTTCAAATGCTCAATCGACTCTCCTTTCTGATTTCCGAACAATTGTAAAGGTCAATTGTCAATTATCCGTATGAAGAGACCTGATTTATTTTCAGGTGTTAGCTAAAATACAGTTACCTGTTTGTGTCTGGGTTCATCTTATTACCAAATACATAAGCCTGTTACCATTATTATTTTTAGCACTCTGATTTGGTGTGTACTATTGGATAATAGGTTTACTGAATTAGCTTAAGTAAATTGGAAAAGTTATTTAAATATTTATTTTAGTGTGGCTGAATACAATTTAATTAACGTTTCGACTTTTTCTTTGATTTATTTTTTTGTCAAGAGTTTAAAATTAAGTGCGTGTCAAAGCAAATATATAAAATAAAAAATAGTGTCTTTCTACCAGAATGGGCTATAGGCACATATAAATTTAAAAAATTATGTGCTAGTATTATTTATATCTATTTAAAAAATGCACTATATAATGTCTCAAAAATATGTAATTTGTTTTCAAATTCGCAAGTCAGTTTCACAAAAAATAGAAGTTCTAGGAGGGCTCTCGAAGGTTTTTACAACTTCCCTTAATGGTTTCTACTAAGGAGGGTGATTCCCATACATTCCAAACTCTCACTTGCACCCCTCTGCCATCAGATTTCCACCCCTAGACACACACAAAAAAAATGACGTCGGAAGCTGAGGAGAAAATATGACCGTAGCGGATGCTCTGGAAGACGTAACGTCCGGATCGTATTTCGCTGGTCACGCGCCGTGACTATTGCGCATGCGTATGTCACGTCCGTCAGTCCGTCCTCCCGTCCGTCCACGCGTCCATCCGTCTCAACGGGGAGCATACAACACTTTTACTAGATTGATTTACAAAACAATTATGTTCGAGATTAAGTGTTTGCTGTTGCATTGTTATGCTTTAAAGGAACAATGCATTAAATCTCGATAAGTGTAAGCAAATTATTTCCCTCTCGTTCCCCTAATATATGTATATATAATTATTAAACTACAATGTGAGTTCCTTCTTTCGATGATATATGATTGCCTAAATGGACCTGGACCTGAATAAATACACCCATGCTCCACATAGTATTGTATTTAAATTTTTTACCAGCTTAGGTGACCGCATGGTTTAAGGCACAACTCTCGAAATAGATTAGACTGCTGAAGATGGGGAGATCGGGGTTCGATCCCAATCAGGTGTACTGAGGGTGGTTTTACCTAAATGGCTTTTCAATTTTCCTCGACGCAAATGCAGGTGCACTTCCCCTAAATTCAACCTTCCTGGTTTCTAACACACTAGTATAATCTGTACATTGACGTAAACACTTTTCGCAGCACAGCTAAAAAGCTACCACTTTATATGATCGTTATTATTTTAAAGTATATGAAATTATCCAATGGACTACATGAAAAATGGTTTGTCTACAAAAACCTATTTTGTCAAATTGAATTGGATTTAAAAATGTATTTTTAATGGACGAAGAATTAGTCATAAATGGATAATATTTGTATAATTTACAATAATAAAAATCATATGAAGTGGTAACATTTGTTGGCATGAAATGTGTGCCGAGATCCGAGTTCAGGTCCTCTTAAAACGAAGAAAGAGGGGTGAATAAACTGGCCATGCACAATTAATTATTGAAATACATTTTTTAAAACACACCTTGGATTGAAAATTAAACCCAAGATAAAAGGAAAATGATCTTACCACTGAGCTACCAGACATGATTGTATGCCCAAGGCCATCAACCATTTATTAAATACAATAATTCTATGTAAACCTTGATTGCCTTGAAAAGTAGCATGCTTATCTTGCTTTATTACACTATGGTGTAGCTTATAGAATAGGACCATAGCTATTCTATTCCAGGCATAGCTACTAGCATTCAGTGTGAACAGAGTTTTTTTCTAAACACTAGTTTACCATGAGTAATTATTACTATTTCCAAAATGCCTTAATAATTGTTAGAGGAATCCTTCACTATGTATAAATTGTAACTTAGTATTTAAATTTCACCTAGTGACAGGTTTTTGCGTTTTGAGAACTTAACAGAGGCTTATTGTATTGGTAAAATAGCTTATCTATTAATATAAATACTCGCTTGGGTTGGTATTTAGATAAAGGCTTCAGTCTCGTCTTAACTGGTTTTTCTTTGATGAGTAGGTAGGCGTTCGAATCCCTGTTAGATGTACTAAAGTTTGTTTTACTGAATTACTTAATACTCTCCCTCCATGCAAATGATGATGAATTTACTTTCAACGTAACTTTTCTCATCTCTACCCTATAAGTACTTACTCACACAGACTTACTGTAGAATTATTTGTTTTAATATAGATCAAAACAAAAACTTTGGAGTTACACTCGTTAACTTTTCGTTACTTTCTGCACTAAATTTCAATGAACTAGTGGGAAAAACACCAAGAATTACGTAAATATAACTAAAGGTATTGTTATTTTAATCTTATATTTATCGTTTCTACCCATCTGTACAGCAAGCATATTTCCCTAATGGTTATTATTTGGAAGGTAAAATTTATAGGAAACGTAACAGCATTTGATTGGAGGAATAGTAGAAAACAATTGATGAAAACCATGCCTTAGCCCACGTGTCTACCGATGTGAGTGTTGTTACTTTTATAAAAATGAACACATGTTGAGTCAATGCAAGGCTGACCATAATAGGGACAAGTTCAAGGTTAATATAAATGAAATGTTTCATTAAGCCTATTCGTCTGAAGAGAAGATGTGAATTGACAGTGAATATCACAGTGAGGAGTAACTATTCCGTTGCAACCAGCCTGGATTCCAAACGAATCCCTTTCTCTAATACCAGAGTTAAGCACGTCAGTTGAGCTCATTGGCAGAGGTCCAAGCCTCCCAGTCAATTAATAACTTAAGTCTACATCTTAAACAACCATTTAACTTCCTAACTTTTAACTTCTGCAGTGTATTTTTTTGTCACCTCGTTTTATTACATGTCCGGGCCATATGCATATTAAATAAATACAATAATCTATTAGGGAGGAATAAGGTGTAATTTAAAGGAAGTATACGCACATTTGCGTGAAGGAATAGTGGAATAAAATTTAAGAAATACCATCCATAGCACACTAAACATAGATTTTAACCCCTATTTCCCAATTATTTTCAGTTCAGTCTGATGCAAAACCTTAGACCCCCCTTAGCGGTATGTCTAGCATTTAAGGAAGCAGAAATTTGTATATGAATCAGATCTTTCGGTAAAAATTTATTGAATGATCTAGAATTTCAGTGTTTATTAAGCCTAATATCCTTTAAGTGGCTTCATAATAACAATATTAATAGTTACTAGACTATAATTAATTACATATGTCAATTTTCTGGATACTAGTGATTTAATACTGAGCAAAAAGTTTCAATTTTGACTCTCGTCAGCAATTATAAATGAATCGTTGGTGAATTAGGGTATTCTCATAATTATAAATCTATGGCTAGAGGGCTGGGAATAGTGCCTTTTGGATTTATACTGATTTGTAAGTCGTGCGGGGATTTGATCATTTGGTTCAGAACTTTTAAGTTAAGTAAATTTTGTATCACCGCATATTTGCTCGAACTATACGTCTATATGATAGCTACTATAATGAGATTAGGATGAGGAAGAAAGAATTAAAAGGTAATTCACCCGAATTTGCGTGGAAGGAAAATAGGATGCCATTTAAGAAAAACTACCCTCAGTACACCCGGCTGAGATTTGAACTCTGATCTCCCCTTCATTATCAGGCCAGTATAACACGAAAGTTACGCACTAGACCATTCGACTACTAAAGCTGGTTGGACAAATATTACCATACCTTAATCTAAATCACTAAAAATAATAATAAAATGGTCATCAAATTGTAAATTGGGATATAGCTATGTGTCTATCACATTTTATGAACGAATTAGTTGGAGCTTTTAATCAGGCTTTAAGAGTGCTGAAATTCAATTTCTGATATTATATTAAACTATTTTAACCTAACTAAACCTAACATTTCATTCTAAAATTATTAAAGGTTTGGATCAAGCCTGTTCTTCACTTGTACATTAAATGGACTGGGCTAAAACTCATCCAGTTCATGAAATGTGCAGTGCTTGTGCTGTCCAGGTCATGAACTGGCTATTTCATGACCTGGGCAGCTCCAATCGTACCCAAAACAGAACGAGTTTTTGCCCGGTCCATGAAATGTATAAGGAAAAAAGACAGTTCACTGAATGGGCAGACAGTATCCCAATCCATGAAATTACCAATTTCACTTTTGGGTTGTAATAAATGTAAGTTATAACTAAATATTATTTATTTTGATACCAGATACCATGATGTAAGAACTCCTATGAGTAAAAGTATTAAACAAAAATATTCGAAACAAATGTATCGAGTAATAATAAAGTATTGCTTTTGAAATTATCATTTGAATATTAATACTTTTTCCGTATCCTTAGTTTTAAGGTGCTGAATGACCATAGAGGTGGTAGAACGGTCTAATCCGTTAAACTCGTAATGCACTTGGTCACCATTTACGAAGATTTAGGTGTACAAATCCAGACAAAGAACTTTAAGAGTGGTTTTCCAAAAGTGTTTTAGCAGTTAATTTTCCATCCTCTCTTCACGCCATGCATGTGAATTTCCCCTAAGCTACTTTCCTACTCCCTAAAACGTGGAAAAGACTATTAATCTTTAATTGAATTCAATAATGAAAATAAATATAAAAGGCACAAACATTCGTCTAGAGAAAGGAGGAAAGGAGACTAAATCAAAAGATCTGCATTGGGGTGTGGCGATGGTGG
>CABFWB010001042.1:0-95772 GCA_902151455.1 Timema bartmani | reverse complement strand
AAATAACTTACAAAGTTAATACTTATCACATTTGTTTACTTACCAACTTCATAACTAGTAATTTATTAAAAATTTTAACATTTTTTACATAGATATTATATTAACGAATTTTCACTTGTATACTAATTGTACTGTTAAGTGAACTGTATGTTACGACGTTGAAGTCTGTGTAAATTAACTCATAGTTTAATCACCAATTTTTCATTTGAAGCTATAATCATATTATGTTTTTTCAATTAAAAGAATATAGTAATACTTTTATTAAACAGAATACATACCCTACTTAATTAAAATTGAATTTTACATTTTATTTTTATAAGTGTTCCTTACTAAACAATCTCTAAAAATGTTTTTCAAAAATTTTATTGATATGTTTAGTAATTTTATTTACTCTATGGCATTAGGAATGCTAAAGTTTATTTTCGCACTTACAAAAGTAAACCACCTATCCCTAGTTCTATCCAGTCAACCTCATTACACCCTATCTCTTTCAGGTCTATTCTAATACTATCCTCCCAGCTGCATCTAGGTCTTCCCAATGGTCTCTTTCCATTGGGTTTGCCAGTCAGTACTTTGAACAAGGTTATATGTGTTCCCATTCACGCTGCATGTCCTGCCCACCGTAATCTACGAGACTTGATTTTCCAAAAATTGTTTTGTTATGTGTACAACGTATGCAACTCATAATTATGTAGTTTTCTCCACAACCCAGTAGCATCATCTTTTTTGAACCAAATATTTTCCTAAGCAACTTGTTTTTGATCACTCTTAACTGGTTTTCGTCATGTAAGATAAGAGACAAAGTTTCACACCCATTAAGAACAGCCGGTAAAATTGTTGTTTTGTACATTATGAGTTTACACATTTTTCAAATGGGGTCAACCGATTTGGTTCCAAATGGTTATATTGGGAGTGTTTGACATGACAGCACTGTATAGCCTACTTGTTTTTGAGGTAAAAACTCATTTATAGGCATTTCGCTGCTGATTTTTAATAAACTTTAAATATTTTAATAATATATATATAATGATTTGGTTCCAAATATGTATTTTGGTTTGGTGTTTGACATAACAAATAGCACTGTATACTTAATGTTGGGATAAAAGTTCATCTGTGAGTAGTTTACTGATTACTGATTTTTCAAAAACTTGAAATAGTTAAAAAATGGCCTTAACGATTTGGTTACAAATGGATACTTCGGGAGTGTTTAACATAACAAAAAACCCTGAATACTTTGTTTTGGGTAAAATTTCAACTAAGAGTGATTTTTTAAAATTGGAATTATTTGGAAAATGGCTATAACGATTTTGCAATGTATATCTGTGGTGTGTTTGACATGAACATGACGAATAAAACTGTATATTTGTTTTGAGTGGGGGCGGAGGGGATTTGGTTATGGATAGTTTACTGATGAATTTTTTTTTAATTTGAAAATTTAAAAAAAAATTGCTTTAGTGATTTGGCTTAAAATTGGTGCCATGAAATTATTTTACATATCAATAATAATGTATTTTTATTTATCTAAAATGAATTATAGAATATTTGAATGCTTCGGAAATCGACCTTAAAAATTAAATTCAAAATGGGAATCTGTGAGGAATTTACTACGATAAATAAGAACAAGTTTTTATTTTTACTAATAGCAAATACTTTGAGAAGAGGCTACAAATAATTTATTTTTGAAAATTTGAATATTTAAAAAAAATATATTAGAACAATTTGGTTTGAAACTTATATATGTCTAAATCATGATTATTGCTATTAACAAGATGATATGTTTGTTTTAGTGAGTAAAACTTATTAAAGGTTATTTTATTAAATAGATATTTTTGAAAATTATCCTTGAAGCTATAATTTTTTGCAATTGTGTCGTACCATAATTTTTCCTTGTAGCCCTTTTGAGGGTTTTTAATCTCTTTCCCTTTTTAAATTTCTTTTACCCTATTTAATATTGATATTTTTTATTCTTTAATGATTTTTTTTCTTTTTACCATATTTACCCTTTTTTGACCTTTTCTACCATGTTATCTCAACTGTGATATTTTTGCCCTTTTTGATATTTCTCATTTTTGGGCATTTTTTTTATCTCATGGTCTTATTGCCCTTTTTGGTTAGATTTACTTTTACCCTTCTTTACCATTTTTGGCCTTTTACCCCTTTTTACCCCATTTTAAATTAATTACCCTTCATAGTCCCTGATAAATATTTTAGGGTAAAAAGTTTTAAAAGTTGTAATAAGGGAATAAGGGGTTTAGGATATATAGGGTTAATAGGGTAAAGAGTTAGATGGGTAAAAGGTAAAATGGGTACAGGATAAAAATATTTACAGGTAAATAACATATTAATGCATAAAAGCTATTTATTATAAGTAAATCGCAACATTTAACAACATTTTTATTATTTTTATTTATTTATATTATTTATTTTATTTAAAACAAAGCATTTAACAACAATAGTAATACATCACAGTGACATGTGAAGAAGCGTCTGTTGTAGATACCAAACTACTCGTATCTACTCTCCTTGGCATCCAAACTTTCATGGCCACCAAACTACATTAATTTTTTTATTAAATATAGTGGTAGAGCTTTCTCGCGACGTTAATATTTCTTCATTTTCCCGATTTGTTTATTAATTTAAATAATTCTAATACAAATTTCAAGATTCTGGCTTCAAGGTGCACATGTTCGTGCACAGGTTCTACTAATAGTTACATTTCGGACTTGTGCGTGTGGTAGGCATCGAGAATAGCTCATCACAGACAGAAAAACAACTCATTATATTCATATAGATAAATAATTCATTTTATTTTAGAGCTGCTTAATAGAGTAATGAATTATAATAGTGCCAGAAAGCGCAATTTTAGCTAATGACCTCTAAATATTCACTTGAATACATTTTTAACATAACTAGAATTTTATTCAAAGTCTCTCTCCCCTGGGTGACTATCGTATGCAGTTCAATAGTCCAATTTTCAAAGACTGGGCTTTTGAAAAAAAAAATGTGGCCAAAAAATAAGTTTTATATTTTTATGATTTTTATTCTATAGGTATTGGACTAATATCTATCAAAAGTGTTGAATAAAGATCACACAACATGACGCACAGGAACGTGAAAATAGATCCTTACCTACGAAAATGGAACTTTACCGATTATATTGTTTACTCCAAACAGAGAAAACAGCCCAAAACTTCCCAAAATAAATTGATATTTTCTCTTCTGTTCTCCGATACCAATAAATAAACTAATATTACTGAATTTTTGTTCTATTCAATTAGCAACGATTGTGGTTGTATATATATTTCAGTGGCGTGTCGTGGAGTGTTGCAAGGGAAGCAGACCTTGTTAAAAATGTATTTGTGATATTTTCTCGCCTAATTGGGCCCCATTTGACCAATCCTATAAATGCTATACTCTACACAACTCAAACGGGAATGTATTCTCCTCAATGCCTATCCAATGAGTGTTCTACTGAGGGATGTGAACAATTCACCGGTACAGTTTAAACTAATGCTGCTTATTCGGGCAACACTTCACGACACGCCACTGATATATTTAGCTATCAAAATAAGTAGATAATATTATTTGTTGCAAGTCTTGTAGCTAGGTAGAAGTTCACAGATTTTATAGTTATTTATCAAAAATGTAAACAACAATTTTAAAGTATTGTCTTATATATCCAAATACTGTACATGCCGAGAAATGACTCCAATACTTGTAAATATATCTCGCGCCGTTCTACTTGTCACGCTGTGTCAAGGTATTATCGCTCAATATTTTATTATAGAGATTAATATGGAATAATTACCCACTAATTGCTGTAAGGAAGACGACCACGCCCACTATCAGCCTGTATACGCACTGCACAACTGTACTAGTTGCTTGAACGTAACATAATGCATTAATATGTGATATCAATTCTATGTTTTTACATAAATATAATTCAAACTTTGACTATGCATTATTCTAAATACTGAAATATCGCTGTTTGCTCACTGGAAAAATAGGTAACAAGGCTGAATGATCAAGATCAACCTCAGCATTGATTTTAAACGTATTGTTGAATTATTTAGTTCATGACACAAAATTAGAAAGAATTCTTAGCTTATAATGTTTATTTTATAATAAAATTTGACATTTCAGCTATATCCATATTAAATTCTTAAAAATAAATGTAGACATTAACGCAAATGCGGGTGTGCTTTCTTTAAAGTGTTACCTTCTTCGCCCGTATCCCAATATCGTAATCAATGTATGCGTGCAGCCTGACCTGATACTAAGACTTGGCGAGAAAAAAACTCTGATTCTACCAGAATTCGAAAACATAAATATTTGAGATCTGGTTAGGAAACAATTGATTGGCTGTCAACAGTCTCCCCCAAAATAGAGGTTCATTCTCGAGGGATGAAAAAAGAGCGTAAACCAAGGAAAACTTTGAATAATTTTGATAGATATTACAGATCTTAAAAATAAATGATTTCAAATATTTTTTAAATACACGTGAAAAGTAGGCTAATAAATGTTTGAAAATAAAACTTTAGATTAAATTTAAAAGTATTCGGGGCGACTAATTAAAAAAATTGCATTATTAATATTGGTATTTGGAATCTTGAAAAGGCACCGGAACCATTAAATGAGAGCTGAAGTAATAGAGCCGAAACCCAGCATTTTTAAACTGGCTTTTCACGATTTTAAATGTGACAAAGACAAACAAATCGCTTAAGTCAACTTTCTTGCTGATTGTACAAGTCACAGAGTTTGTAGTAGAATCCAGCATAAGTCCACACGTTTTGTGATGTTTGTGAACATCTAGAGCTCATCGTTTATTTGTCAGATATATCAATTATTGTGGAAATAAATTGTCGTTTTTTTTAAATAGATGTTTCCTCTTTAAAAATGGTTGAAATGTTATTAAATAAAGTTATTGAAGTTGGTTTGGTAGAAAGCTGGGAGTTATTATTGAAAGGAATCACTCCACATTTTAAATTTATTAGTTTTACTCACTTACTAAAGATATCTTATCTTATGAATGGTTGTATAGCTACCTGAAGTTTCTAATTAGTTCCTGCGCTCAATACGGTTGGTTCTTGCGACAGCGTGTCAAGTTGGACATGTCTCGTTGTTTCTCCGTGCCATCTATCTGACAATATTCAACTGTAGGACAAGAATCTCCACACCTCAAGCCTCGTGACACTCACTGGTTGATACTGGAGATTAACAAGGAGGAATCCTCGGTATTTCGGACACGTTTTACTTTTGTTACACAACAAAACTGAACAAAAACAACTTTCAAACGTGGGAAATCAACGTTTGTAATCATGTTGATCATTTAACTTCTTCTAGGGATTCGGAACATTTCTAAAGGATTCTAAACCCTAATTTGTGTAAAAAGGACACATTTTTTTATTGTTACAGGACTGTGATACAATGTATATAGGTAAAAAAAGGACTATAAAAACTTGCAAACCCTGAGAGATGATTACAAAATATGCAGGCCTAATTGATGAGAGATACTTTCTCTGGTTATTAATAGTATTCAACGAATGAAAATTTACTTCAAAAATATTTTACCAAAGAAATCTATTACATAAATTTGATAAAACAATATGCATGAACATAGATAAATCAAGCCAAAGAATATTTTAGTAAATTTAATAAATCGAATATGTATTGTTGTTTTTTAATATTTTTTAACACATTTTAAGTTTGACCAAGGATTTTATCTTAACATTAATTAATCAATCAATCAATAACTAAGTTTAAGAACTGTAATTCGAAAAAATTGAACTTTTTTTGTGTGTCAAAAGTAATTTTAATTTATTAATAAGTGTTACATACTCCTATTTGAATAATTTGTTTAGGGTCATGATTGTGACTGTCGCAATAGACTAGAATGCCGATGATGGGGAGATCGAGAATTGAATCTCAGTTGGGTGTACTAGGGGTAGCTTTTACAAAAAAAGTTTTCCGCTATTCCTTCAGGCAAATGCAAGTACACTTCCTCTAAATATAACCTTTTCCATCCCTAAAATCACTAGCTAAACTAGTACATAAACGCATAACCAGAACGGGTAGTAAGACACGGTACTAAAATAAACAAAAATTCAGGCACATTGCCTTTAGTTTCTATATTGTTCTTCCTTATAACAATAGTTTAAATATTTTTATAGCCGAGATTGGTAGAACAATACAGTAAACATTACAAAAAACCTTTTACGAGTGAAATCTTCCTGACTGACGAATTAAACCAACATATCCCCATGAAAATTGGGTAACTAGGGAAAAGATTCTCATAAATTATTTAAATAAAAGTAAGCCATTCCCATAAATGATGAATAAGTAGTAAAATGTCCCCATTAGTTAGTTTCATCTCATTTACATAAAGAAAAGGTGGTGAAATCGTCTCCATGAATAAATGTACTAATAGTAATCCCATCTCAATAAATAATTGGAAGCGAGGGAAACAATTCTATAAAATAATTTAATAATAGTAGAAGGCCCGTTACATAAATAATCGATATCACGGGTAGGGAGTGAGAGAGGACTTATTGACAAATTAAATAAAAATAGGCTTGTCTACATTTATAATAGGAAACCGTCATTCTGATGTTGGTATAAACTCTTTAAAAAATAAAAATAAACAAAATAAAACAAAGCTATCTAGGGAAGTTGTTCCGAAAATGGAGGGTGCAAGGTACCCACCCTCAAGAGGGGTGCAAAAAAGGAATTTTTAGTTTTAGTTCAGGATCTAGAAAGATGTGTTCAAAACAAATCAACAAGAGGAAACAACTACTGAATTCGAAATTTCTGATAGATTCTTTCGTCTTGACTTTGCGTAAATAAATCAGTGAGCGTATCCACCTCGGTGATCGAGTTTTAAGGTGGTGGCTCCCAAAAAATAAATCACATGGTATGTATTAGACTACACATACATTACTTTTAAGCTATTAATTAATTACCTAGACTTTGAGTCATGCTAAAAATGAAAAACTTGTTTACTACTATCCAACAAACGTATTCAAAAAAACTTAACTACACATAGAGGATAACTTAAGACACCTCGAGTTGAAACTGTATTCGTCTTATTTCTGTCCTAAATGTGCCCAAAGTTATAAAACAACCAACTTTTTTGGGAAAGTAGTATTTACAAAGCTGAGTTATTACATTCTTTTTACTATTTTAAACATGAAGGATGTGGCCAAAAAATTCATAAAATATATTAAGGGGGTATAGTGTAAAAAAAATGGGACATATCTGGTATAGGAAAAAGAGTCTCCTAGACTTATCAACACATTGCACATATACAGTGTGAAATAAGTCACACTCCTGAATTATGGTCCTACAGTCTGAACCAGTCTGCAATCTTGATAATCAATAATAGCCTTACTTTTAAACAATGTGAAACACATTTCAGAAATTAATCTACACAACACCAGGTAAAATTTAAGATTTTACGTAAAAACATGCCAAAATAAGTTAAAGAATTAAATGTTTACACTTCGAACTGCCCCACCAACTTTTTCATAGGTGTTCTTTGACAAATTTAAACCTTATTATAAATGTTTCGTACCTGGTTACAGACATAGAATTCTATATATAATATACGAATCTAATATGTAGCTTGAATCAAGTTGCAACCCTATACTCACAATACCTGATTGTAATAGATGATTAGAACAAAGATATAACCTTGTACACACACACTTCTCGAGTTTAATTGATAATGAGAACAAAGATGTAACCTTACGCATACACAATCCAAGTCTAATAGATAACTAGATCAGGGCTGCAATCTTGCATACACACAAAAGCAAGTCTAATAGATAAATATAATTAAGCTGCAATAAGAGTTTTGAATAATGTATAACTAGAACCAAGCTACAACCTTACACACAAACAGTCCGAGTATAATGTATAACTAGAACCAAGCCGCTACCTTCCTCACAAACAGTCCTAGTATAATATATAACTAGAACCAAGCCGCTACCTTCCTCACAAACATTATGAGTATAATGTACAACTATAACCAAGCCACAACTCCAGCTAGAACCTAAATTTACTCGCGTTGATGCCTGGTCATAATTATGTTCCATGAATAGTGCTTACAATTAAAAGTCAACCTTAAAAGCACCAAACGATATGTTACATGTGCCACTGTTGCAGGTAAAATGGTACCTGTATCAGGTTCAGTATCTTCATCTGCTAGTGAGTCGGCTAGCTATGTATGTATCTGTCGTCCGTCTGGAATGCAGGGGATATACAGGAGACTGTAACAGACAAGTGATCAGATGGCGCCTAGTAAACATGCTCTGGGAACCCGCCCCAATGACTGGGGGGTTAAGGTGACTGCTACGGGACTTATAAACCCTTATTCGACTCCCAATGGTGCCGTTAAAATTAGTCATTGTATCTGGTTTGTAATGTTGGCCACTTACTCAAATTATTGATACTAGGGTTAAAGGTTTCCTAAATATTGCTGATCTTATATAAGTCATGGACAGTACAAACACAGGGTCTTAGAAAAATATGTCCCGAATTTTGTAATAAAATACCTACACTTTTTTTTTCTTGTTTGGTTTTAATACCATGTATCACTTACCTCTTAAGATTCTACGCATATGTACTAAATGTTAATGAGTTAGGTATGAGAAAATGTACAGGCATTTTCGTGGAGGGAGATTGGAAAACCATATAGGAAATACCACCTTCAGTATCAGCCACACCAAGTGGGGGCAGCTATTGGTACTGGGTCCGGTTCTACCAGAAGCCTGAGCCCAGTATATTGGGAAGAGAGACGGAAGGGAATCAAGTTCAATTTATATATAAATATTTAATTTTTTGTTTAACTTTTCAGTGATAATTTACGTATTAATTACATTACTTTTGTTTTGTAAACGTGACAAAACATATTTCAAAAAAATGTACAAACCTAATTCGATCAGTGGTGGTGTAACAGGGGGGAACTTTCCTCGATGTAAATATTCTCTTCTGACTGAAATAAAATCCCCCATCGTCTGGAATTACATCTCCCCCTTTATATAAGTTACACATCCCTCTGATATCCTCAAATATTAAGCTTAAAACTGGCCTTGTATCACACATCAAATAGCTTCTAAAAGCACCCCATTTTCAAACTTTTCTGCGGAAGACCACTTGAAATAGCTTCTATTATAGGCATCTATGTTTCAAAAAATTTCAAGTTGAATCTCTCGAAATAGCTTTTAGGGACATTCAAATTTTAAAAAAAAGTGGAGGGTCACTCCAAATTTCGTTTAGGTGCATACAATTTTAAAACATTTACTCTGGTCCCTAGGGCCCCCTTTGGTCTGGGAGTCAAATCCCAGTAAAAACTTTTTTTATAATTGCCTTCCTAGACAAATAAGGTTCCACCCCCACTTAAGTGGTGTAGTCCAAAGAGAGAGAGAGAGAGAGAGGAGGGGGCGCGCTTTGCCACTGGTACCTGACCCGTTTTGACCACCTGGTGGGCTTGCTTAGTACACCCAAACCATGATTAGAGCCCCAACCTCCCTTTCATCTGCATTCTAGTCTATTGCGAGAAGAGAAACATTAGACCATGTTGCCACTGAAGCAGATACGGAAATAATTGAATGATTAATTTGTATATTTGTTAAAATGTAAACATACATTACTCAAATCGGTGAAATATTTATAAAAATTTATAATATGGCATCCCAGCCCCCATATAACACATTGTTTAGAAATACACAATATATACAACATTCCAAGACTTATACATATATCTCCTCCAAACTTATCTAATTATTTCGGTTTACTTTCAGTAATCCTTAGACCAGTGTGTCTTAAATTCTTATTAATAGTGGATAACTTAATAGGCTTTCGAAACATACCCGGACTACCCATCTTAATACACTACCTACCTTTCACTTGTCGAAGTGTGAAATCGTTCAATGAAAGTGTTTATAAAGCAATTAAGACAGCATATGTATATAGCTTTGGTTTACCTACACATTTTAGAGTCTAATTTTCATAGCCTTGTCTAAGGTCCCATGTGCGGACCATCTGGCACACCATCACAGACCACAGTTTGAGAAACACTGTTTTAAACGTCACACAATACCAGATTTTAAGGTTTCAATTTCACAATAGACTGAACTGCTGGTATTGGAGAGGTAAAGGCTTCAATTTTGTCTATCTGCACTTAGGCTGGTTTCCCAAATATGAGTTATCACTGTGGTTTTCACAACCTCTATCCATGCTAATAATAGTACACTTTCTATTAAATACTTTCCTCATCCATAGCACGTATTATGAACCGTTTATAGCTAAGGTGTTGAACGTAGTTTCAAATAAAATATATGTAAATATTTAAACTTAGATTTTTATTCACAAAAACAAATATTTGCATTCATATTATATCCTATTTCAAAAAACCTTTTTAGGAATGATGAGCTATTCACAAATTGGCTTAAGTGTATTGAGGGTAGTTTTTATTAAATGGTTTCCCACTCTTTCTGCATGCCAATTCGGGTACACTTCCTCTGAAAATCCCACCTTACTCACTCCTAATCCATTAGTAAAGTTAATGTCTAGTTATAGCTAAACTGAGTACCAGGACGCGCTACAATAAAAACTTATGAATTCATAACCTTTAGAATGGAAAATATATTATTTATATAAAACTAAAATCATTGGTGAACCCAAGTATGGTATATTTTGAAGGTTTAAAAATAAACTTTAAGACCAAGCAATGAGATTTGAAAAGATGTAACTGGAAAAGTATTCACTCCAACTATAAGAAAACCAGCTGTTTTGGGGAGTATTTGATTGAGCTTAAATAATTAAAATTAAAATTATTCAAAAGGATTAATAGTATAAATAAATTTCCTATAATTATAGTATCAAGCCTATTTTTGGGCCATACCTCTAGGTAAAGCCGAAAAATAAAAAAATACTTTTAAGGAGAAAAATTGTTTTCTATTTAGTGTGGGTTATAGTACTCATTATAAGTTCGTCCCAAGTCATGTTCATACTAATTTTATTATTCTACAGGACTGATACAAAGTAAGCACGGTATATTTAGTTTCTAGATTAAAACGAACAATGTGTATTCTACATGCCACTGTGCATACCTCATCCCCCTCAGATTAAACCTTTCTGATCACCAGAAAATGGTCTTGAGAAACGAATACATTCTGCATTTGTACCAACATCGATTTGGTCCTTTAGTGAAAATGTTGTCAGACTCGGTTAGATAAAGCTCCTAGAAAGATTCCGGTGAAATAATCATAGAATCTTGATAAATTTTTACCAAGTAGAAAGAGATTTTTTTTAATACGTTTCTAGCTATTAGTTGTTTTGGGCGCATTGCTTGATTTATTAATTTTATTTATGAGAATCTTCATACTAATATGCCAGTAGTTAGTTAGCAAGATTACCAAAGATGGGCTCTTAATTACACAGTTTATCTTATAGATATTGTTTTAGATGAACTTAAACACAAGTGTGATTTGGACATTATGGTAAATTATTGTTTATGCCTTCTTAAAGTTGGCAATTCAAGTATAATGTAAACTTCATTTACACTGAAAGGTAGAAGGCTTGCCTTGATACCTTGACTGGTTCCACTAACTTATAAACTTACTCATAGTGTAATCAAACAAGCAAAGCTTGTTACTTTCCATGGTGAATAGACGGTATATTGGTGTGTTGTGAGACTTTAGATATAATATCAGCTGAGGTGTTGGTTCTACCAGATCAGGATTACGCTACGTCCCTGGTTGAGGTTCCTGGTCAGCACAATCCTATGAACTGTCACCCTTACTCACGTCTAGTCTCATTTTCCCAATAAATTCAAAACTATCTCTTGAGTAAACATATTTTCCCCCCCAAAAAAATATATTTCTTCAGAGTGTTGATTAGAGTGTGATTAAGATGTTACTTGTCGATAATATATTGATCTCTGTATTATCTTTGAAGTTGAAATTTGATATTTAGTTTCAAATTGATAGCTGAGATCTATTCCAAATAAACATGTCTATCTTAACCGAAGAATATGTCTTATAATGATAAAGTAATATGCAATAGATATTTTCTTATTTAAATATAATGAGTATTATCTTGGTGTTAACCTCATTTGAGTGCATCTCTGTACAATTAAATTAAAACATTTAATTGATTAATATTAAAATCACCAAATCACTAAGACCTCCTTTATATCTTAGAGCTCTTTCAGAAATGAAAGTATCTGATAGTTACAAAAGTACTCAAATTATTTTAACAAAGGCCTATTCATACATCAAATGATTTATTGGCCCTCTTGGATATTATCAATACCCATAACATAGCACTAATCTAATAAAAAAAGTATTTATTTTCAAAGTAAAAATTATAATTTTATTTTATTTAGTCATACGAATATGACTACATTATTTTAAATCAATGCTCGGTTATATTATCACAATATTTACCCTAACAATCCTCAACCATTACATTTATTTTTAGGTAAGGCAAGGATGCAAGGAAATTTTCACGTAATTTGTGGCAACTCTATTTGCAGTTTTAAGGGCAGCACTGAATACTTTGAACCAGTAAATGTATGTTTTTAACCTAAACAAAAGTTAAAGACAACTGTTTTGGTCAGAGCCAATAATTGTGAACAAAATGGAGACTCACATTACGAATAATGAGTAGTTTTTCAATTTATGTTCTCTTAATACAATAAATCCGGGTGCAAGGTGAAGTGACCTTTTTGAGTTAAAAGCTTTATTGTGTCATCCATATGATCACAAAAAGTTATTTCAATATTTTGACTATATAAGTTAGGAGAAGCCAAAATGTAAAAGCTTGAAAATGCCTTTTTTGAATACAACATTACTGTTTTCTTTCTGATTTATATTTGAGTCAATTGGTTGATTTTTGGAGTCTGTCATTAGTTTTTCCAGTGATTTTGAAAAACCGCGAGTGAGAGTGTTGTTGGAGAGAAGAAAAAGTTTCAAAGAAACATATGGATAAAAGTATGTGTAAAAGAAATGTAGATACAGTCAGAAAAATACAAGGTAAACAATAGGTTTCTACTATTAATGCAGTCATTACAAAGAAAATATTTATCTGAGTCCAAAACCACTGTTACAAAAACTATTATAAAATATATCAATTGGTCAACAAGACTATATTTTCCGCAACTTTCTATCCATGGCTGATAAGGGTGTGAAGGACACGTACCTCGCAACAATAATGATTCCTGAGAAGTTGAGAGAACTCCCTGAAACATTATTGAGATTATTAATTGGAAATATGAGGTGAGGAATTAAGAAGTTAAACACGCCATTTATAAGATGTTTTTCACATAACTTTTACAATTTGGTCCAAAGGGATATCAAACCATCCAGCTTAAGCTGTGTACCGGGAAATAACCTATATTAGCTAACATGAGGGGAAATGATTCGAACTGATCAAAAATGATTGCCCCTCAAGTTTAGGATTTGATCAAATAACATTGGGTACTGCTTCTGCAAGAAAAAAAAAAGTAGCACTACGTTGATGCATCAACATCAAGAAAATATTGTGATAGTCATAGTCTAAATATTCTGGATCAAATCAATCTATTATCAGAGTTTTTTCATGGAAAAACTGGGGAAAATGTTCAAATGAAGTACGCTACCTATCATCAATGATATAGAGAAATATCTTTTCTCATTTCAGCAGCCTCGCCTTGATACTTGTGACATTGCGCTAAATTCGAAATTTTACTCAAAGAAAATCTTGAAGACCTGTACAAAACTGACTACAAGGTTCACCAAAAGAAGGTCGATGGATACAAAAATCTCAAATACATAATTACAAGTCTGATTCATGATAATGAAAGTGTTTTGGTTACCGAGTTTGACTATGGGTAGAATTTGCTGCTGTATAAGCTGACTGTCACTTTTCGGTTTTATAAGAGGCTTTTAGGGATGTTTGTCCTTAACATTCATTTCCACAACAATGACATTAGTGCCTTTACTTTTTTCATAGAAAATCATCAAAAAATACCCAAACTCTGTATGCTTTTTTTTCTATGATTTTATTTGAAGGAACTAGTATAGAAAAAAGATGAAGAAGATCTATTTGATCTCAGACTCTGCTGGAAGCCAGAACAATAATAGAATAATGTTCCAGTTTTGTAGTTGGCTTTCCAAATCTTTAGATGTTGAGCTAGAGCATATTTTCCAGTAGGAAACGATTCTTATTGTGTTTGTGACCGTAACTTTGGACTCTATGAGAATGTGAAAAAATACCAAGAAAGAGTTTGTACACCTGAGTCATACCTAAAGATTTTCTTTAGCTGTCTAAAACAATCCAAATCCATTTGAAGTTCAGGAAGGCTCACCTCTCGTCTTAACATACTTTTCAGAGCTCAATCAACAATAAAAAGTAGTAAGTTTCAAACCCTAAGGCTTGTGTATGTACATTATTTTCATTTCGGTATAATGGCTGTATCCAAAACGTATATACTTGTTTTCAGCATCTCAGGTATTGGAAATTCTATAAGCTGGAACTTCTTTACTTTGGAGAGCTTCAAAAACCATCCACCAAAAAGGGCAAGCTTGACAACCTGAGATTTCTTGTGAAGTTCTTGTCACGTGTAGAAAAGAAATGGTATGAAAATATGATATGAACATTTTTATTTCAAGTGGTCAAGTAAAGATGACCGAAGTGGTGGTCAAGGGGTCTAAGGTATAAGTGTCACAAAAGTATATATATATATATATATATGTAAAGTACATAAACCATTAATTTCGCACTCTTAGGTTCCCTATAAAAGGAATACAATGTTTCAGATTCCAGGGTTTTGAAGTAAAACGTACTGGCAGCCAGGCTGGCTATGGCGTTAGAGTATCAATGTAGGTAAAAGTAAAACAAAAAGCCTGAGATGCACATCTTTAGGTATTTCCAAATACTTATGCAGGGTATATTGGTCTTGAAGTTACAGCGTTTACACACAAATATGCATTATATTTTATGTATATGATTATTTTACTCTACTACTATAAAGTTTAAGCTCCTTTTTAATGTGAGAAATAATCTATTTGTCAGAATATTTACTTATCTAAGTGTAAGGTCAAGTTAAATAAAAATGTGAAACCTGTGTAGTTTTTATTTCTCAAAGAAACACTTTTTACCTAATAATTGCAATACGAAACAACCAACCAAAACAAAATATAATTTCTCTATAAATTTTAGAGTAAACTGTATTTTATAACTTTTACTCTTTGGATTTGCAGTTAATTTGTTAATCAAGTAAGAGAGAAAAGATCAGTTAACATTTGATCGTGTAGCTTAAGACAGAATATTTAAAAAAAAACACAATTATTATTGTGTTTTAACAGGAATAAATACAGTCTCTGTCAATCCTGAAAGTATAAAGATAGCATTAGTGAAAATCCTGTCTAAATAGGTTGAGTATTTATCGTGAAAATACAGACAAACTATTTATATAAGTGAGAGATGTATATAAGTGTTGTATATAGGTGGTATAAATATCGGACTAACTTTTGCTTATGCTCAAAGGATGTGTGATTATAGTTGTATTATTTGTACTGAACACTTATTAAAAACATAAAAGGCATTATACAGGCTCTTCTATTGGTCATATTTAATTTAATCTCAACGAATAAAAACATGTAATATATAATTCACCTTCACCATCCAAATTCCTTGTTTATTTTATTTTGATAAGAGATATGCTCATTAAGAGATAATTTAAATAATGAACATAAATCCTGGTCTTATTCTCCCAGCGACACTAATCTAGGTAAAATATAAGACCAACCACCCACGGAAGACATAGTAGATCCACACATGCCATTTGACAATTCTAGTTTTACTCCTTGGGCAAAAATAAGTTGAAATTAATTATCAAACATACATACCACCATTTTTTTTCATTTATTAATGGTTGGGTGGACCAAATTGAGTGACATAAAGACATCCTTTCAAGGTAGAATATACAACTATCTTACATTGTACATCTTATCTTTAGTCACATCTTTTAAAGGGGGTTGACCTCTAGGAGTTCGAGGGAAGATGGTAAAAAGTAAGAAGAAACATAACAAAAAAGAACAGTTAAAACGTTTATTTTTTTAAAAGAAGTTGCAATGCGGGAATGTGCTCGTTAATCAAGTGTCAAAAACTTGGGTTCTAACGTCATTGTGAAAGAAGACCGCAACACCATTTAGTTGAGACTGAGAATTGTGCTCTTCTATTTTTAATCAACTTTTATTTTTCTTCTATTGACAGACCTTTTTGTTATAGTTGATTAGTAGGTGTTCTTTGGGGAAGGTACAAGGAGTTGGGGTTTATCTGAGTAAAATAGACAAAAAAAAGTGCCAGAAAATATTTGTAAAAAGGGCTGAGAAACATTTATATATTTGTTTGTAAGTCATTTGTAAACAAAAAGTTAACCTTCCTACCCTGCATATAGGCCAGATCCATCCTAATAACTTAGTTGTTAAAAAGGTCGATTACTGATCTAGCGTAACAAAATCATATCCTAGTTTAGTTTATTATGTAATAGTTCATCTAATTACAATCCGACACCTTCGCTCAGTTGGTAGTGTGTCTGCCTACTGAGCTAAGGGTCCCGGATTCGATTCCTCGCATGGCACCAAAATTTACCATCGGTGAAATATGGGTTTACCTCTTCACATGGATAAATTAATGGCCGGGGATTGGATGTTGTGCCCACCCTAGTCTTAAGTTATATTATAAGGCATATTAAGCTAAGACAGACCTAGCAAGCCGGTAGTAAAAAATATATATTATGGATTGAATAAAAAAAACTTACCCAGGTGTTGGGATGAAAACAGTAATGGATGGAAAGTTAAAGATAATATAATTACGGATATGGTCGAAGTGTTTGTCAACATCATTGACTCAGCTGGTTTCAGATGAAGACCAATCTCGTAGAACCTCAAGAGCGCAAAAGAGTAAGAAAAATTATGTAAAATCCTATCCAGAAATTGTATCTGAATCACACAGGAAAAAAAAACTGCATAATGTGTCAACATAGAAAACATATATTGTAAACAACATCCTTACTATTTACAATACTTACAATAAAATAGTAAAACTACATAGTCAGGTTATGTTAAGTGAATTCATTTTAGGTTAGGTTAGGTAGGGTTAAGATTGTAAAGACTAGGCTAGTTTATGCTAGTTATGTTAGGTAGGCTAGGATGCAAACAGAATACAATTCAAATTGAAATAGAGTTGTTTCGTCCGTGAACGAACCAACAAACAGTGTTGCCATATGGAGCTCAGAAACCATAAACTGCAACCAATGGTGCACTCTTGATGTACCACCATGTGCGCTTCCTTATACATACTGCAAAGCAGTTATACAAATTCGACCTGTATGTTTTCAGTACGTATCCGACCTAACTACTTTTAAAAATATTGCTTATATTACTGATGTGCTCTAACATTTACTTTACCCGTGATACGAATAATCCAAAGTTCATTACAGTCAAGTTCTTAAACACCAATAATTTTAGTTTATTATTTGTCACCATGTCTCACTACTCGTTCGTGGCATACGCATAGGAACTAATTACAATAACGTTCTAAAAATGAGGAATGTTTGATTTGAAGGAAGTGTACCTGTATTTACGTGGATGGAGAGTGGAAAACCCTCTAGGAAAAATCATCCTCCATACACCAGACCGGAATTTAGTTCCAATCCCTCCCTCATCTACAGTGTAGTTTATTGCCAGTGTGACACCTTAGTTTATTAAAACATTGAAGTGGGGTTTATCTTTTGTTAAAAGCTAGGTAAGAAACGATCGTATAGTTAATTGTAATCCGCCTCGGTAGCCGCATGGTTCGGACACTACTCTTGCAGTATACTAGACTGTTGATCACGGGGATATCAAGTTTCGAATCTCGGTCGGGTGTATGGGGGGTGATTTTTCCAAAATGGGCTTTCAGTCCCCCTCCACGCAAATGTGGGTACACTTACTCTAAATATATAACCTTCCTAATCTCTAAAACCATTAGTTTAGTTAGTACATAAACGTATAACCCGAACGGGTAGTAAGACACGGTGCTAAAATATTAGTTGTACGTATACAACTAGTGAAGCTTAGAAAATAGATATGAGCTTATAGCTACAGATGTGGTGATATCAAGCATCATATAGCCTACGTAATTTTGAAAGTTGACACCTGGACACGGGAATCTAACTCTCGATCCTTGAATTATCGCAACAATTCCCTGCCAATGAGCTATCCAGAAACCATCAAGGTAATTCATCACTCATCATTTTAAGCCAGAATCCTTGTTAAATGGTCGAAAAAAATTAACTTAGTAGACATGACATTTTTGGCCCCATGTTTGGGTTACTGAGGCAATAGTAGGGCCTACACTCGTTATATGTGATAAATTAGGTCTTGTGGTGGTCAATTTATTTTAAATGATATATTTATTACTATATTATTTCAAACAGTATGTTTAAAAGTAGTTTTTAAGCAACAAACATGAAAAGACTAACTTATAAAAAATCTGGGTTAGTATAACCCGGGGAAACAAGATTAGTATTTTTCAAATATGTATAAGATAAAAATAATAAATTTTATACAAACATTTAAGCTATTTTTGGATAACCAGTTGATGTTTCTACAATTATTTTAGTCACAAATTTCTGGGCACTTATATAGCACCAATACTCCAAGGCTAATCGCACACTGGATTCGTATTCTTCCGAATGATAGTCGTGTGAAGTTGCACGAGTACGCACGTACAATCCCGACTCTTAGAAAACATAAGATGCCAGCACACTGGAAGCAAATTAGTCGTCCACTTACGTCCGTATAGGTCCTATGTGCGACTGGATCCCGTCTTGTTGGGATTTTAGGATCTTTAGATACTCATATTAGGATGGATAACATGAATTGAAGAACTTTAATTTATAAAATAACATGTTTATGGAGTCAAAGTGGTCCCAATAATCACTCGAGTGATGTTCAACGAATTTCATGTATGGAAGTGGCTTCAGAAATGAAAATGACATGTGAGTATTTTTTTCTTTAGTTTAGAATTAAAAAGAACATACATACTATTTTACAAACAAGCTATACATTAATTATGAATAAAATAAGATTTGAAACTGTTTATAATGGCATACGCTCTTGTAGAGCCTCGATGTTCACCTATACTGTTGAATCTGCTCATATAATCCATATAGTTTTGTTGGTTAATTGTTGTAATGACTTAATTATCGATTATTATTTTATGAAGCAAACATAGGCCTATGCATTTTATAATGCCCTCAATGTGGTCATAATTTATCTCAATGGTTTTTAATAATAATCTCCATTTGCTGGTCATTATACCAAAAGCACATTCCACAACTTGTCTTGCTATTGTTAAACGTATATTGAAGATATCTTCTTGAGGCCCCAGGTTTCTTTGTGAATAGGGACGCATTAGATAATTCTTCAAGGTATAACATGAGGTAAAGATGTGTCAGTATATGGTAAGAATTTTTCTGATGTTTCATTGAAATAGCCATTATCTATTTGCCTTGCCAGATAATATTTAGAAAATATTCCTCCATCACTCTCCTTATCAAAGGCCCCTACATCTATAGTTTGAACCTGCGGCAGTTTGCAATACAATGGAGAAATACTGTTTATAATTACGAAATATGCTGCAAGAATGTTTAGGATCTTTGATTCGTAAATGTTTGCCATCAAATCAATCTACACAATTAGGAAATTTCTATCTAGACCAGAAATAATCTACGACATTGATCATACTTTCATTTGATAGAAATTTCATAGGAGTTTCTTGAATATTATCCCAAACTACACGACATGTTTCATGTATGATTCCACCTAATTTCTAAATGAAAACCCCAATGTTTTGAAAGATGAGCCTCTTGCTAAGTATCTGAAATAGTAATATAAGTATTTCGTATGTTTCAGTTGACGATTTGAAGAAAAAATGGAGAGAACTTGAAAATATTTTAAAAAAAAGCTTCAACTAGATCTGAAGAAGCGACTAGTGTAAAAAATCTCCAAGTGGCCTTTTTTAAGTTTTTACTTTATCTCAAAGCTACAATGAATGTTAAAGATTTAAAAGGCAATATTCCAAATACTTTTGACTATCAAGTAATTTCCGACTCAGCAATTTCACCAAAGCCACCCAGTGTAGATACGTTAGCTCCTCCACCGCAAGAACAAACTTCATAACGTATGATTAAGTCACCACCAAAAAGAAAATGTAGGCAATGGAAGACAAACTATGTTGAAAAATTACAACAAATTGAAGAGAAAAAAATCCAAGAAAATGCAAACTATTCTTATATTCAATTTTTAATGAGTCTTCTCCAATTTTTTAAAAAGATATACCTAAATCTCGTAAGCTAATGTTTCCTGGTATGTTACAGCAAGTTTTTATTGATGAGCAGAATGCGCAAGGACCAACTACCCCGCAGCCGGGATTTCCATCAGAATCAAGTTGTCAAAGTGATAATTTGAGATCAACTCCAAGATATTCAAACAGTGATTCTTCTCAGATAAGTTTACAAGAACTTAGTGTTTAACAACAATCACTAATTAATAATGTATTAAACTAAACTATCCTGTCTTCTGTCGCTAGTTTTTTATTATAACCCCCAAAATGGATACATTAATTAATAAATGTGGATTTGAATTATATTTGTACAATTTATAATCTTTATTTGTATACATACAATCAAAGTTAGAACGAGACGTTCTTCGGGTGACATAGTCTCAAGGAAATTACTTAATCTAATCAGTTTGTACTTCACTCTGTTCAGAATGTATTCAAATGTTTCTTGAGTCTTAAGAAAATAGGTGTAAAATAGCTTCTTGTCATTTTTCAAGTCTGCCCAAATATGATGAAATTATCCCAGTTCTTCTCTCTTTACATATAATTCATTCACCCGTTCTTTTCTTCTATGACATCTTCTTTGTCCGATTAAAATATAATTATTTAACGGCTAGGCCTATAGGTCATAGTTAATATTGCCAGACCGTCTTCTTTGTCTCATTAAAAGATAATTCTTAAACATTTATGGGTTATAGTTCATGTTGGTAGGCAAAAACTTTGTGCGAATTATTGCATCGGACAAATACGCAACCAGTGAGCGCACTCATCGCGTACGCCCATATTCGTACTTAATCGTGTATCCAGCCGTTCGGATGAATACAGATCCAATGAGCTCTTAGCCTAGTAGTGGTCTTGCTGATAATTAAAACCAGACGGGCAGTAATATATAGAAAAACGGTTGAATAAATTAATTTTGAGTATCGATATTGTGACCTGGTAGCACGAAGGCTGGTATGGTTTGAAGGTTAAGGAGAGCTATGTCTTGGAATACTAGCAAGTTGTTTGAGAGTAATTTCTTTAAATGGTTTTCCAATCTCACATAAACTCTTATTTTAACGATATTTAATAAAGCACATTATAAAATTCTGAGATTTGAAAGTTTATGAATTGACGAGTTCCGATTCAGCGTTCGCATGACTGTATTAACATTAGAAAATTGAGTTCACTTTCACTAAAGTTCCAGCCTCTAGAAAAAGAGTTTTAGCACAGGGAAGGGTAGTTCCAGCCTCGGGAAGATTTTAAGCCCAACTGAGGATGGTTTCATCCCAAGAAAGGAGAGTCCTATCCTAAAGAAGAAGAGTTCCAGCCCAGGAAAGGATAGTTCCAGCCTCGAGAAGAAGAGTTTCAGCCCGGGAAAGGATAATTCTAGCCCAGGGCAGGATAGTTCAAGTCTCGGGAAGAAGAGTTCCAGTCCAGGAAAGAAACATTCTAGCCCAGGGAAGAAGAATTCCAACCCAGGTAAGAATAGTTTCAGCCCAGAAAAGAAGCATTCCATCCCAGGGAAGAAAAGTTCCATCCCAGGGAAAAAGAGTTTCAGCCCAGTCAAGAAGAGTTCCAGCCCGGGGAAAAAAAGTTTCAGCCCAGTCAAGAAGAGTTCCAGCCCGGGGAAAAAAAGTTTCAGCCCAGGGAATATGAGTTTCAGCCTATAGAAGGATAATTCCAGCCCAGGGAAGAATATTTCCAGCTCAGGGAAGAAGATTTCCAGCCCAGGGACGAAGTTTTCTATTCCAGGGACGAAGTTTTCCAGCCAAGGGAAAAAGTGTTCCAGCCAAGGGAAAAAGATTTCCAGCTCAGGAAAGAAGAGTTTCAGCACAGAGAACGATAGTTACAGCTCAGGGAAGAATAATTCCAGCCAAGGGAAGGATGATTACAGACCAGAGAAGAATATTTCCAGTTCGGGAATGATAGTTACAGTTCAGGGAAGAAAAGTGGAAGAAAAGCTCACAATAGTTTTTTGTAAAATTAATAACAATAAAAGTCTTTTTTTAAAAGTCAAAGAAAATTTAATATTTTTCTAAAAGTAAAATGAAGCAGAAAAAAGCTATATTGAACTGAACCATTTATTGTGAATGGTTAGGGGAAGGGAAACGCAGCCGTTTGAGACTTCAGAATTTTTCCAACAAATGTCTGCTGAAGAAAAGTAGTAAGTGAAGATATTATTAAATTAGAAGTTATTTCTAGCGTGCTCCAATCCCTCTCCCTACTCAAGTGCTGGTACACTTCTAAATTCAACTTCCCTCATATTCATCCCATTAGCTTAATTAGTATATGGGTATACAAACCGAGTAAGTAGTAGGACGAGGTGATAATTTTTTTTTAAACATAGACTTAATCATATCGAAAATCTCCGAACTATGTCAACCATAAAATTAAAGAAGTGGACCTATTGGTAAAGAAACAGAAACTTACTCGTTGTAATTGAATTGTACACTTTATTTACCCTGTAAGACAAGCTTACCTTACATTATTACACTATGGTATAGTTTATAATATAGGGCCATAGTGTAGTCACGGTAATCAAGGTTAGACTGCTACTTCTTAGGGCAAACGGAGTATACATCTACCCTTTTTAGCCTGTATATTTTATATGTAAATGTTGGTTATCCCAAACATCTGGTGTTAGAAAATAGTGGTGAGATAATTATGATTGTTATAATAATGTAATGTGTTTTGAACCCACCGTTGTAAATAAAATGAAGGGTTCGAATGAAAACAGGTATACACTACTTAGAACAAGTAACATATCTTGATCTAAAACCAGTTTAGTTAATAGTTATAAAGAAGTTAAACCAGTGTTATGTGAAAAAATGAAAAGATAATATCTGCTACTTGGCATAAACGCCAAGAAAACGTAGTTTTGACTAGGAAATTACTTTTAATAAGCTGAGGGGAGAGCTGTCATATCTTTTAAAGGTGATTTTTAATAATTATAATTAATAGCCTGCCTAGGCAAGTTGATAAAATATTCTGGAAATTGAAAAATGAGACCTAGACATGGGAATCGAACCCGGGGCCTTTGGCTTACTACGCCAATGCTCTAAACAATGAGCTATCCAGGAATCGTCCTGTGTTCAGGGTCATTCTTCACTCATATTTTAAGGCAGAGTCTATGATGGACGTGCGGAAATCCGGGATGATTCCCGGGTAGCTCAGTGGTTAAAGAGAGCATGGGCGTACCAAGCCAAATGTCCTGGGTTCGATTCCCGTGTCCAGGTGTCATTTTATATTTTCAGAACATGATATTTAGATGGATAATTCCTCACTAAAAAGCATAAATAATAGCTTCGGCTATTTGATTCTTAAGTTGATATAAATCAAGATATTTTATAGGCAAATATTTATTAAATTCAATTTACTAAACAATTATGATAAAACAGTATGTTGGTCTTGAACGATATGTATCCATGTAACGGTGAGAATTTACCAAAACTTGTATTACACCACCGCATCTTAAACCCCTTCCGATTTATACACACACATAACTTACATACTGAAAGAGTGCATTTTGAAAGGAAATTCAATAGGTCAATGTGAAAGAAGCGTCTTACTGTGGTTTGGGTAGGTTCAGAGGATGAGTGTGGTTCGAGTGACGAAGCAAATATATGAAGGTAGAGTGTGTGGATCAAAAGTAAGGGGTAGGCCATGTAAGACATGGTTAAATGTTGTAGATTAATTTGTGAAAAAGAATTTTAAGAATAAAAGAATGTCTCGGTGTATGGATGTTGTTGAAGTGAAGGGAATATGCAAGGATAGGGAAGTGTGGAGAAAGGTAATGAGGATGGATTAAGAGCGTTAATCATAGGAGGCCAAACTCAGCAGTATGTCCCTATTATGACAAAATAAAGATTTGTGCATAATGCTTGGCTGTGAAGCCATTCTAAAATTGTAGAAAACAGCTTTTTCAATTAAGTTTTTATCCAGATATAATTTAATATTTCAATAAGGTTTTGTATTAGGAAATTTCATTATAACTTTTTATCTCCATAATGTTTAATCAGAAATGGTCCACGTGCAATAGTGTTCGTGTAAATGTAAGATTTCGAGCCGATTCTACTACAGAGTGGATGGGCATGTGATGCACACTCTTTAAGTACGGAGTTGTTTTTTGAGCTATATTCACAAGTTTCTTGCCTACCCCGTAAGAGAACGGCGTATGTGTGTTATGTATGTATGTATGTATGTATGTATGTATGTATGTATGTATGTATGTATGTATGTATGTATGTATGTATGTATAATTATACTAATGGAGTTGGAATGAGAAATGTATTTAAAGGAATTCTACCATTAGTTTCGTAGATAGAGAGTGGTAAACCATTTAGGAAATAAACACCAGCAATACATACGATCAAATTCGAGCCCCCCCAATCACCGTCAATTCATTCCACCATGAGAGGGACGTGTTAGATCATGCGAAAACTGATGCGGGTGATTTAAAAAGTTGAAAAGTTTAAACAACTAAATTGGAAAGTTACAGAAGCCAACAAATAAAACGTCACTTTGACACAAGGGATAGAACTATTATAAGATTTAAAAGATCCTAGTAAAAATATGAATCTCACCTTATAGAACCTCCCATGAAAATTTGGTACATTTGTCCGAGAAAAAGTGATGTGTGGTGAACATATTTTATAACCTTCTAAATGTTAGAAAAAGCGTGGAATTTATTCTCTAAACTGGAAGAGACATCAGTGACTGGTTCAGAACTTTACTGCAGTAATAATTAAATGCAGTCTCCATTTACCATTAGAGGTAAATTTCTCAAGCAGTGGCTTATAAAATAAAACCATAAAGTAATGATCAATGATAAGGCTATATCAATCTTTCTTGGCAAGCTTACCTTGCTGGATAACACTATAGTGTAGCTTATAAGATAAACCATAATTTGATTGGTCAACGCAAGACTGCTATCTTCCGGGGTAAATGAAGGGTACATCATGCTTTACGTTTTAAATATCTATCAAATAAATTAAAGGTTAATACATTATATGGGCTATCTTAACAAAGATTTATGTTATTCATAGAATGCTACTTCTATGGGCAGCCCTGGGTGGCTCACCACAATGCCAGGAATTAAACTAGAGCCTCATGGACCACCACCATAACGGATGGGCAAGAAAACCTGAAAATATGGTAGGACTGTTTTATTCATTTTAACTTCAGCACATGTACAGATGAAGTTTTTAAGGTAGAACTTATGTCATTGTTTCACTCTCCTTCATCTATAATGTCTCAAGTGATCCACCTAACTCCCTTCCCCCTTCATTTTCCCCGTCTCACGCTCACAGTATGCTCTTAGAAATAGAGATCATTAGCTGATCGATCCCTCAGATACTATCATTGATTCCAAACCACCAAAAAAACGTTTGTAAATACACTGATTTACATGCATTGAAAATAAAAGTAGAGAGAGGGAATCTCAGACTAGAATTTTGGTCATTTACCAAAGTGTATATATCAATAAACGCCCTCAATATTTCTTGTATTATTTGTTGAATGAGGAATGGTGACGTTCTCTTTCTCATCACATCTGAGAAGTTTTAATCATTCATATCATTTCACTGTTACTTTACGGTCGCTTGCCATTCAAGCTTTAAAAAGATTTAAGGTTTTCTGTAATTACAAAATATATATATTATCAAATAATATCTTTACTGGTAAACAAAAACTTTTTTGAATGGAGGATGAAGTTGTTTAAAAGAGCTGTGAAAAGAGATATTCCTTTCAAGTATTTAGTGGTATTCTAGAAGTGGTTCATCAAAGTGGAATATAGTATTTTTATCTTCATAGAAATGTTGAACAAGTAATTAATTACACTTAAATTAAACCTAATGCAATAATAACAACAAATATTTGTTTGATACAGTTAAATTTCTAGTTATTATCGATAAGACACATCAAACTATAAAAATGAATGCAAAGTGAACAGGTAGTAGGACGCGGTGATAAATAAATAAATCTTATTGAGTGCAGCTGCTTATTAAAAGATAATTTGCGTTAATCCATAATTGCTATTTAAACAACTTTATATATTATAAATATCATAATTATTAACGTATACTTAATGAAAATTTAAGAAAATTCTATTAATTCACTAATATAGTTTATGTGTTTTAGTCTACTCATTACTGACGAATTACCTCAATTGGTAATGCGTCTGCCTACTTAGCTAAGGACCTAGGATTTGATTCCTGACTTGGCCGAAAAATATTTCATTGGTGAAATGTATATTTCTCTTTCACAGTGATAAGTGAACGGCAGCGATCTAGATGTTGAATCTGTTCTAGATTTTAGTAAGTTTACAAGTCGTGGGCTGATAATATCAGTCGGTTCAGAAAGTGCACGTTAAATCTCTAAAATAATAATAATAATAATAATAATAATAACAATAATAATTTCTTTTAATTAGAAAAAATAGTTCCCTTTATTAAAATGATATCCAAAATACAAGACAGTACTAGTAAAGCACTGTAATTGGCTGTTATTTATAGCACTGGTTCAGCACTTTATCCTTCCCCTCCCCACCAAGTTTGACCACCTTCCCACGGTTTGTATGTGTTCCAAACTTGTTGGTTCCTGTACAAACTTGTTCATTCCTGTCCCATTTGATTTTTAATGTGTGCCTAATGGTTTTTTATGTGTGCCCATTGGTTTCTTATGAGTGCCCATTGGATCGAATGTTCGGGTAGGATTGGGACTGGCGTGGAAGATTATTTGTGGGAGTTTTCTATTTATTGGTGGGGGAACGTGCAGTCCATGGCGTCGGGCACTCCCCTGCGAAATCCCATAAAATGTCGGTATCGCTAGTGAGGGTGGGGAGCGTGCAGGAGGAACTTCTCTCAATGGCCGTGATCCCGTTTCTGAGGAGCGGCGATAAAGCCATTGGAAAACAAGCGCTTCATACGGGTAACGACGTGCTCTCCAACGTCGCTTATCAGCGTCCTACTTTCAAAGAGGCCCTACGGCAAAGCGTGTCGGTGAGGCTGGAAAAAACCTGAATTGCAAGGCGGAGCAGAAGATTGACACGCTGATGAAAGGCTCAGGCTATAAAGGGCATCGTAAGATGCACCGACGTCAGTCTTCTGTCGTTGCCCGACGTAAAAAGATCAATAAAGTAGCGGTACTTTTTTCAGTTGAAATGTCGTTTCTACACCCCCAGTCCTGTGATTTTCCAGCAGTGAACTCGATATATTTCCATCCCACTAACGCAAACCAGTCTTGAAAGTGGACGATGGCTCCAGTACAAAACTGTCTCTCCCTCACCGATGATTCGCCCATCGAATTTACCGTTACTGGTCAAGGAGAGTTCTATATCGATCTTTCACAAATCATGCTCTATCTCAGGCTGGCTATCATTAAACCTGATGGTGGCGCTTTCACCGAGGTGGATCAAATCGCTCCCGTCAACAACTGGTTGCATTCGCCATTCACATAGGTGGATGTGTTTTTAAACCAAAAACTAGTCTCACCGCCCAGCAACACGTATGCTTATAGATCGTACATTGAAACGCTGCTCAATTACAACAATGAATCCAAAAGGTACACATTTTTCTTGCGTTCTGTGGTTCGCAGACAGCCCCGGAACCTTTGAGGAGGTTAACGCCGGCAACAAGGGATTTGAGCCCCGTCGCAATCTCACGGCAAAAAGTAAGACGGTGAATCTTTTGGGGTATTTACACGGTGATGTGCTTAACCAAGAGAAATACCTTTTGAACAGCACCGAACTCAGAGTCAAGTTGGTCCGTTCCAGAGACGAGTTTATTCTTATGGCAGTCTCTGAAATCCCGCACTTTAAGGTTCACATCGTTGAAGCCTGTCTTCTAGTGCGAAGTGTCAAATTAGCAACTTCTATACTATTTTTTATTCAAAAAAAGAGGAAACCTTTTCCTAAATATATGACGCCTTGATAGTTGTTTTAAAAGGAGAAGAAAAGATATTCGCCTTTTTAAATAAGCAGGTGTAAACATATATTGCAAATATCAGCAAATGGGAATATGAAGCCAAATCAATTTAATAACCAATTTTAATTTAAAATATTCCATATACTGTAAACTTTATCTCCTGCACAAATCGTTCCTTAACGCCAATGTACAATTTCCTTATTCTGCTTCGAACAGTACTGTTTGATAATGAGACAGAAGCAAGTTTTTTCTCCAATCCACTTACTCAAAAAGTTTCCACCATTTTGATAGCACAAGTTTTGATCAAAGTGTCCCCTATTGTATGTGGTTTTGATCTGTTTTTCGATCTCCAGCTATAATAAATAAGAAAATTTAATAACCCGGTTGTCCATTTTTTGTAATGGCCCTGTTGAATCCAGCTTTATCTTTTTGGATAAAAGATTTTGTCCTTGTCCTTGTGTTGAGGATTAACATTTTGCAAATTTTGTTTCAATATCTTTGGTTTCATAGAATCATTTGACAAAGATTTGTTGCAGTAATTATACTTGTAAACGCATAATAATTGCTCCACGAACACCACACTTCAATTATTTTCAGTTATATTTGTTCAAGAGTGAAAAGTAAAGCTATTAATTTTTTTTAAATAATACAAACTGAGTTTTGTGCAATTTATATTAAAGCTACAATAGCGACTAACCTAATTCAATGGTATGAATATATATCTAATAAATATTAAATCTATAGTAATATTTAGATATTATACATAACTGGTCATATAAAATATATACAATATCCATATTTGTATTTATGTAGTTTTTGGTGCCCTTTTATGTATGATAATGAATGAAAAATCAATGAACCTTTAGGAATGACATACAACGCATACCAAATGTGATAATTTTATTTTTAGTATATAAGACCAGCCATACAATAACAGTTGCAAGGGATCACAATTTCCCCTAATACTATTTATGAATGTAAGGAATTAAAACCATCATATATATTCAGAAATAGACATATTTGTCCAACTCAAATTTAAAGCAAACTACTGTGTATATTCGAAAAAATATTTGAAGTAACCATTGCTAACGTGTTGGGTTGTCACATTATCTCTAAGCACTAATTCTGGATAAGTAGGGTATTCAATATTATAGCTCTCTCAAACATCTTGTGTGTCTTTTCATTTGAGGTAAAAGCGGTCTCGCAACCAAGGTAGGCTAGGCCTGCCCTTTCAACATATTTGGAGGTGAATCTATTTAAGTTGTCGCTGGCAGTTGAACACGCGAGCTACAACCCTACTACCCTACTCCCTTCCCCCTTACCAACCGTTCCCTCGGGAATTATGACGTGAAACATTCATGTCACATGCTTAGTGTAATACGTTGGATCGGAGACACAAGGTAATTCAAAATATGGTTCACCACTACAATCGAGAAGATCATTTATGGATACCTCAAAAAAATTGATACATCCAAGGTAAGCATGTCCAATCTTTCCACGACTGAGGAGCGCATATCTTCTTCGGAGAATTGGCTTGAGGCAATACAGATAAGTTATAGGACCTAACTACCCAATATAATAAAAGCATAAGCAAATTATTACTTGTTTTAAACAAATACATACTTACTTTACACAAGTAACATTATACTTACAATAATGGAAACTTCATATAAATTAGCGAGCATTTATGTCAGTTAAAAGAATCTTTTGTTAATTTTTGCAATTTGAAGTGTTTCAATTTGGGCTGGTGGGCCTTATAAAATGTAGGCCTACTCTAGATCCATGGTTTGGACAGGTCTAGCCAAAATATTAAATGGAACATTCTTAAATTAACGATAAAATAAATGACGGAAACAACAGGGAAGTAGACACATTTATGTTTATAGATTTTAAGGGGTACGAGCCTTAACACCCATTCTTAGTATTGTAATCTGAACTATTTTAAAACTAAAGTATGAGAAGAGGTAGGTAGTTAAAATAATGTTATTTTCTCATAGTATGTACTAGATAGCATCAAAATCACCATGTTTAAGATTAATGTTTATATTTATAAATAAATAAAAACGTGTATTATATTATTCTTACTAAAAATACAAGCAAAATTGTATTGTTATCATCAGCAGCATCTTTATGTTTATCACCATAGCTACTAATAGCCTATAATTATAAGGCTTAGAAAATATAGATTTTGCTTTAAAGGAGTTCATCCTCCATGATTCACATACTTGTGAACAACACCCCCAACGATCCCGGCCAATTTTCTGGCCTCAATTTGAGTGACACTAAAAACTAGGTATATTTCCAACCTGACGCTTGAGCCCATGTGATCATTAGATCAGTTTTATTGAAAGAGCAGATCCATTTCAAGAGAAATCAATGGCTGAAAATGCAATAATATGTCGGATTGGTTTCACGAATTGTGGAAAGCGTACCAAACAGGAATTACGGATATTAAACCTATATCGGTGAATTGATATCATTTTGGAATACTAGCTATCTAATAGTACTATTATAAAATCCACGGCTGGCGCAAGGGCTTTATGTGCCATAGGCGAAGCTTAAAATTTGCATCCCAGTTGTATTTTGTATAGTATAAGTAAACTGCCCGCCCCCCACATGAAGCATAATAATAATAATAATAATAATAATAATAATAATAATAATAATAGGCTGCCAAAATATCGATAAAAATAAATATAAATAATTAAAAATTCGTGTGAATCCCCTACCCCTTTTCTATTCTAGTCAATGTGTGCAAAAATATTATCCCTTCTTCCTTCCATTACTCTTAATATTTTTGGAAGCGTTTATCTTAGTAAATAAAAGTGATTGTATTGCTAAACAATTATTTAAAACAAATATTGTTAATATCTTCATAAATCTGAATGTAGATCTGTCCAGAAAATATGACATACTTCCAGATGAGCTGGAAAACTGGAATTTGGCAGAGAGATAGAAAGATTTCCCCAAAGAGCCAGAAAAATTTAAGATCTGTAAATTTAAAAATGAAGCTTCGGGAAATGAAGGACATAGAGATAGAATGGCTTTTTTTTTAAAAAAAAGGTATGAAATTTAAATTGACAGACAGGTAGAGAGACATTCCAGATAATCAAATAAATCTTAAAGTTTGAAATTTCTTAGAGTGAATTGGAGAAAAGAGGACGGGGGAGTTCAAAATTAATATTTTAAATGGGAGCCTGGGAAATTAGAGGAAATGTTTGGGAGGGAGGATATACAAAAAAACATTTAGTTTTGGTAGAAATTTTAAACTTGGCAAGCATACAACAAAAAATAGATTCAGCCTATAAGAAGAAATATGATAAGTGACCTATGGGCCTGGGAGGGGGGGTTAATTTAAAAAAAAAACTAATACAAACTGATTCTTTGAATGGTAGAGAACTGAAATTTGGCAAGTGGCTTTATAGAATATTCAAGATAAACATAAAAGACTGAACAACTTAAATTTAAAAATAAATATTTGGAAGATAGGGAAGAAGGAGGTGGGATGGGGCTAGGTAGATGGATAGAAAAAGCCCTAAGGGGTGGGGGAAATTTAAATTTGCCAGGAATGTAGAAAGAATACCCCAAATAAACCAAATCAGTGTTAAATATCTTATCTTTATAATTGGGTAATAATTAAATAGGGGTTTTCGAAATCAACAAAGCTTAAGGAATAAACTAATCATCAGTGTTGTAGAAAATTAAAATGGCTTAGGCATGTTTAAGGACCACCACAAAAGACAATACATGTCTGAAAATTCTTAAACTTTAAACTGAAGAACCACAAAATGGGAATAGGTTTAATAAAAATTTTGTTACAGTAGAAAATTGAAATATGTAATTATATATAAAGTGTCAAACCAAAATAACCAGAATCGATTGAACATTTAAACTCTAAAATGGGTTAGCGGGAAATGGTCAGGTCTGTAAATTTTCAAATTTAAAATTATCAACCACTTATCAGTGAGGTAAAAATAATAAATTTGGTGAGATAGTAAAAAGACCACCCCAAAAACCGAACATTTTTAAAATTTGAAATTAAAAATTAGGAGTGTGGGTTTGGAGGTAGTAAAATAGGGAATTGGAATAATTGTTTACTAAGATAACTTTATAGTATGGTAGAAAACTGAAATTTCGCAAATAACAAGAAATGTTTGAAAATTATTTTCTTAAATTACGATTTAAGTTTAAAAGAGCAAATAATTTCAAAAACCAAGCCTTTCTAAGTGTGGTAGATGTTTTTTTTTTACAAAAATACGTTAGGATGACTTTCTCAAATAATCAAAAATAAAAAAAAACTGAAAATTTAAAATTTCAAAATTGTTTCTAAGATAAGAGGGACCAAAAATGTTATAAATCAATTTAAAAAAACTTATTTGCGTGTAATAAAATTAAAAATTTAATATACGTAAATACAACCAAATTACCGAATATTATCTGCGTTAACGAAATCTCAAAACTAATAAACAGGAACTATAAGAGCTCAAAATTGATGCAAGTAATGTGGAAAAACCCGCTTTGGTGGCCACGTGGTATAACTTGCTAATTTCATGTTGGACTAGACTGCCGAAGACAGGGAGATCGGGGTTCGATCCCAGTAGGGTGCACTGAGGATGTTTTTTCTAAATGGTTTCCCACTCTCCCTTCACGCAAATGCAGGTGTACTTCCAATAATTTTGGCCCTCCTAATCCCTAACCCATTAGTGTTATTAGTACATTATAGCCTGACAGGTAGCAAGACGCGGTGTGAATAAAAACAACGTGTAACACCATTTTCCGCGTGGTTGAAAGTTTAAATTAGACAGGTACGTAAATGAACCATATCAAAAAAACAAATAAGTCTTAACATTAAAAATGAATTTCAGAAATGAAATGGGTTGGCGTGAGGGGTAATTAACTTGAAATTTCTCCAAAACTATTAGAAAACCAACTTTTCAGTGCGGAAGAAAATTTAAATTTGACAAATTGATAAAAGACAATCCCAGCATAAACCATAAACAACCATAGCATAAGAGCTAAAAAGTTTGGAATTAAAAAATGGATAAAAATAAATAACACAAATATTAAAATTATCTTGAAGGGGATCCATAGCTTTGCAATTACATAGCTAAATATTGAGGGATAAGTTATCGCCTATACATGAGATACATAATAATGTTAACAAACAACTTTTGGTGACATAGCTTGGTGAACCATTATACTCTTTGTGAAATCATGATATTCATTTCTTTTATGTCTCTATCTTAGTGCATTATTTCATTTACGCTCTTTGGTAAACTGTTGCTAGCGTCATTTGCTAGCGACCAGCTAAAAATAGCCTTCCCGGGTGAGCTCCCGAACCCCACTCCAAGAGGATTTTGTGAATTTAAGTAACAACCCCGTATGGCACCACTAGATGTTATGGAGATTCATACACAATCTCTATTGTTTCTGTAAATAGTACCTGGATGAAGAAACCCAGTTATTTAAATTATAGAGATTATGTCTTCTAATATCATCCCGTGTTAGCATGTAAATTGTATTGTAAGAGGCTACATGCATCTAGTGTGATGTTTATGTTTGTTTGCGGACCATACAAGTATGGTGAAGAGTGCTCCCAACAAAAATGGATTAGGGGCACCTATCAACACGATACGTCATGTCCAAGATCACACGCAGCATCTATTAATTCTAGAGTGTGTCTCTCTCCATGCCCTGATGTAGTGCCTTTAATTGGCTTTCTCAACTATTCAGTCATTTATTTGGCAGCTGCAACTATTTGCTTTACCTAACTAGATAACCTTTAAGTAAGGTGCCTCTACATTCTTATCTTTTCATAGTAGATATCTTGGCTGGCTAGAAGTTTTCTCACGATTCGTTAGGCTAGTTCAGAGCACCTCTCCATAATCCATTCAAAGGAGTGAGGGAGAAGTTTAGGGAATATGTCAGAGTAGCCGACTTACGTTTGCTACTCCTCAACAACGTACTCCCTCTTCTCCCCTCCACCCATTACCACACCTCACCCACGTACTCCATACACTCGATCCTCATCCCTCTCTCTAGCCAATCTTAAGACCCTCAGCAATATACATTAACCTAGATCCCCTGGAACCACCTGACTTGGGATTTTGCAGACAGCCTCAGACGGAGACGAAAATACTCCACACAAGCACCCTCCCACCCAGTAAACTCAGCCTCCAATTCTCACCCCTTCATCTGTCCTCCCCTCCCATAACTGGACCCACAACAACATTGCAACATAACAAGAGGGCATAGAACAAAGAAACACATCTCTGGAAACAGATCAACACAACCTCAACTCCGAGAATAACACACGTATAATACCGCTATGCTCTTATTCAATATGTTTCTGTAACAGTCTATATTATTTAATTTCATTAATTTTAAGATTGTGCTAAGCCAAATATTGCGATGTAGATAGACTGCGTTCGTTTGTGCTTTGAATTTGGGGGCTAGTTAACATTTTGTTTCAAAGACTTAATCTATTTTAAACTTTCGGATTTCCAAAATTTGTTTGTGACCGCCAAAGTAAGTTCATGATTGGAAGAGGCGGAACCTTAATAATGTTGGTCGACCTATGCTGAACCTCCTAATTTGATATAGTTTACATCTCCTTACTTACCCACGCAAAGAACGGGTTGAACTGCTAGTATTGGATACAATATTTAATGCTATTTATTTATTTAGAAATAGTTACTAGCTTATTAAATTTTAATAAGTATTTCGTTGAACATCAAGAAAAATACATCTCATTAAAATGTGCCCCTAGGGTCGGCCCTGATATAATGTCATATCGTGTGATATTAAGATACAAGTAATCCATCATCTTGATGTTGTTCCCAGGTATTTCATTTTGTTCTCATTATTTTTTTGTTCAAATGATTCCAATATTTTGTAAACTGGTCCTATATAATTAAAAAAGGTGTCAAGATATTTAAAAAAATATAATTTAAACTATTCTAGAGGTTACACCATTTCTACGAGATATTCTTTGTCGTTTGGTTTTAGTTTAGTATGCCTCTTTTTAATACGTATCCTAGTTATTTGCAATTTTTCTAGGTTAGCTCACAAGTATATGCATTGCATAGAATCACCTCATTTCTTTTTAGATTGTCTTGCCCAACTGAAGAACTTTCCTCCAGAGTAGTAGCAGCCATGATTACATTTAGTGACAAGCCACAGAAGTACTGTCCCATCATCCCCAAACAAACACGATAAAAATAACTCCTAACATGAATATGCTTCTATCGTAACGTACACCATCGAGTGGAGTGATTTCGAGATGTGTAAATATAAGTTACCAACATATGTTTTTTTTTTGGTCATCATCCTTCTAATTTTTGTCCTGAGCACCTCCGGGCTCAGATCTGGCACCGACGATCTTCACTATCCTATTTAATAGTTCAGGTATAGGTTTAAAGGTTTCGTGAGTGAAAACATTAGACACATTGCGAGCATCACGTATTGTTCATACTTTCGTGTATTAATCTTACTCGCATTTATGGTATCTTCAGTAGCCTTCTAATACATAGTATAAACTATGAATGCCACGCAATATAAGTTAACTATACATTATATTTAGACATATGTGAAACATAGTTCTACACGCAATGTTAGAGACATTCCAAAACTTTTCTATAACATCAAATACATGACATCACCTTCTGATACCTCTAAAGGTGGTGCATTGACAGTACTAAGTTTCAATAGACAAATCACTTTCTTCAGATTCATGATTAGCGATGAAACTACAACTGATTTATAGAATATATCGTCAGTCCCACTCATAAAATAAAGTTTGAATTATTTTGAATAATTTCTACTGGGTTTATAATTCAAATAGAATATGTAGATGAATCTTCTGCTGGTCATCACGTCCACATAAAGTTTGAATACAGGATTGGAGGGTAGTGGGGGTTCCCCAATATTACGTAAGACTAATCCATCATCACCGCAATATCGATTGATGCCAATGGCATTGTTGGATCAGATGTCTACTTCTTTTATACCGTACAAGTCAGCCTAAATCTTCTGCTGTTGACCGACAAACTCTTACAATTTCACCAAATTATGACTTATATAATCGATCAAGGCAAGACGTCCTACCTTATGGTGTCCTAAATTCCATAACACTTCCAGTCCTTAACTGCTAATTCACACGTTACGAAAATGTGTTTTAACACTGTTAAGAGCAAGTATCTTTTCGTTAATATGCAAATTATCTTTGGTATCGACGCAAGCCTTTTAGAGGAGTTCTCCTCAAGTGGTTTAACAATGGTGATAAGGCGTCTGGATCCCACATAACAATGTCATAAAGGAAACAAAGTCATATTCGCATCAGGTCTACCTTCCAATGTTGGGATCATGAAAAATATGGATGACACCATGATGACCTACCGTACTGTACTCTCCTTCACTAGCACTAAGCATTCATGTTTGTTTTTCCAGCATAACGAACACATCTCCTTAACTTCTGAAACGGCATGTCGGTATTCACATGATCATCATAGATAAGTCTTATCTTCGTGTCATCTATTCTGAAAATAATGATAAGGTTGGCATTATTCCTAAGCATCTGCTTAGGCATTCAAGAGTGAGTTAGACATAGATATAAACAATCTATAACTTTATGACTTCCCATAGTTAAATGGGCCTGTGTGTTATATCGCTTAGCGCAAGCAACTTTATAAAAGATGAAAATAGGGTCAAATTTTACCTCAGTCGATGAAGATATTATTTCATCGTTGTCATGGAAAGTATCCCATCCAATTTATAAGAGACAGATCACTTGAGATAAACGTTGTTACTTGGGTTAGTATGATGACTTGGACTAGACGTACATCTTATTGAATCTCAGCCCATTCGTATTCATTAAATTGGAAAATGACACGTAGACACGGAATCAATCTCATGACCTTTGGCTTAGTACGCCAATGAATTTACCACTGATATATCCAGGGGTCATTCCAGGGTCATTCTTCACTCATAATTTAAGTCAGAGTCTGTGATGGACGTGCGGAAATCAGCAGCTACATATAAGTGATCAATTAAAGCCATGAGCTATCAGTTAACGCAGTAATATTTTACTATTGGCATTAGTCAATAAATTCTCTGAACATGCATTTCGGGATGCATACATTACATTTAAGGGGTTTCCTTATCCTTTGGTAAAGTATCTCTTGATACATATGATACGCCTGACTTTATGCAATCTTTGTACTCGAACCCCTTAAATCTTCAATAACCAATCTCGATTTTGGATCTACTACACGTTCCTTTATTAAACGGGCCACGAATTGTTTTTAATCTCTCTTTGTGTGGCTGTTTTCAGTTCCAAGATTCATTACTTTAACGTCTCTTCCTCACTGGTAGCCGCAATAGCTTGGGGTGTGTATCAATATAGCAAATAATGTATTTGTAAGTTTTACTCTTATAAGAGCAACACCCACCTGGTTATTCTGCCATGTACAAGCCTACATTTGTATAGGAAAGATAGAATCTTATGGTCTGTCATAAAGGTGGTGGCTCATCCATATGTACAAATCCGGAATGTTCACATGCAAAGACAATACTTGCAAGCCTTTCCTTCTAGGTACCATATACCTAATTTCAGTACTGTGCAAGGTCCTCATGGCAAATGCTATTGGTCTTTGTTGTCCTTGAGCATCTACTTGGAACAGTATGCCCCCCAGGGAACACGTGCTGACTTTGCGGGCTATGTACAAATCTTCCTTTTCATTTGTATATATTAACATAACAATGTTTTCAAATCTGTTCTTAAATAAAGTAGGGAAATTTAATTTCGCATGGTATTTATTGAGCATCCTGTAGAAGTTGATGAGCCTAATAAATGCTTGGAGATCTTATCTTATTTCTTGGCCTCAGCAAATTCAAAATGGTATTGGTTTTTTTTTTATCTGTTTTGACATCTTCCAGCGTAATTTGATAGCTTATAAAATTAATTCGCCTTGTCATAAACATTGATTAATCAAAAATCCCTTTGAGACCTCCTTCCATCAATCGCGCCAGTGCTAATAGTAGATTCTCGAAGTATTCCTCGAATTCAGGAGTTGTTAATAGCAAATCATCACCGTATACCGTCATCCATGACAAAATATCGGACCCAAGCACGGCTTCAAAGCCAAGGATAAATTGACTTACAAAAATCGAAAGTCCCAAAGCTAATATTTAAACCAATACATTGTTACATTGTACTTAAACGCTGTGTAACGATTAGAGGTCTCCATTAAAGTCGTCTGCCAGTAAGATGCAGTTTCGTCCAGTAAGGTGAGATATTACAATTCCTCAAAACGTTGCAGTAACTCGTCCATTGGTGCGGGGGACTCGTGGTCTGACACCAGGATTTCATTTACCCACCGGGTATCTAGGCAAAATAAGACTCTTCAATATGTTCTTATGACCACCACTGAATTTTATATCTAAACGAACCTGATCTATGCCCACGCACTCTAGAATGATGTTAATTTCTTTCTACATCACCTCCCACTGACTATATGGGATGGGATATAACTTGCAAAAAAATGATGCCAGACTCGACACTTCTAAGTGGAAAATATATTTGTTGCCTAGCCCCTCTATTTCGGAAAATACGGTTTCACACTTGTTAAACATTTTTCCCAGATGTCCTAGTTGCTTTTCATCAATGCCTGCAATTTTGCTTATTTTCCTGTTTAGTTTGTCTTTTTCCCAACACACTCATCTAGCCACTCTTTCCATTATGGATGTGGAGGTAGATCATATCTTCTTTTATCAGATTCAACTAATTTGTTTGATGATAAAATACTACCCTTGAGAATACATTCATCACTGGTCACTTTATTAAAATACCCACCATCTTGTATGCTTGTCGTTATATGGAGGCTATTACCAATATTTTCTTTTATTAACACAATTTTTTGGGGATTTTCAACTGTATCTGCCCGATTGATTATTTCTATTATCCACTCTCATGCCATTACTTTACCAATATCTCCCCTTAATATGGTTGGGCACATATCACTTACTGTTTTTGTGGGTTTCATGGCCCCTTAGTGAGCGTTTGGGACCCCTTGCGCCTATAGTCTACCGTTATAGCTTGTGATGCTTTAGGCGTTGGTTCAGCCTTTATATCACCTGTTATAAACTTAGTAGATCACTGACTCTTGCCCCAATTATTATGTATTGCGTGGTCCATTCAAAATTATGGATGGCATTCACCATAAATCAATCTTAGCGGATTGGGGCATCAAAAAAGTCCGCTTGAGTTACTATTTAGCCTACATATTCATTCATAAAACTTCATAAATTCATGACGTGCATTACACTTCCGCTAATTGTCTTGTGTAAGAATCCATCTTGTTCGTGAATAGACCACAACATTGATGAAAATGCCTTTCTGGCTGATGTATAATCCTGCCATTATCATTCATGAATTTAGGTGCAATGCGCTGCCACCCTTTGAAGACTACTAATTATGATGTGCATTTTCTTTAGTTCATTGGCCAAACTATTTACATCACGGCAATCCTCATGATAAAAAGTACTGCTAAAATCTTCAACGCACCACTACTGGAATTGGTTAGCGTTGCCTTTATTACGTCAAAGGTTATTTCCCCGTGGTGGAGGTGAATCATCATATAATTCACCCGCTATATTTAAGTTGCATCAATGTATCTGGTGTATTTTTAGTTTTTTCACTAGGAAGCTCAGCTTTGGTCACAAAGACGTAGGCTAAGGTAATTGTTCTTCTAGTTTTCTTATTCCATTAATTATTTCTATGTGGTGATCATTCTTACTGTCAAGAGTTTTGACTTCCTGATTAGTCTTTTACCCTTGCTTTCCACAGTTACTTGTAACACTAGTATATCATCCAGTATCAATTTCTTTGTATATCTACCAGAGACTCATAGCTGACTGTCAGTGTGACTGCCAGTGTCCAGACAATCTGTTCAAATAACTTTCTATCCTTCTCAAAGTGGTCCAGGTCCCTTCCACGCCCCCGTAAATCCAGCTGAACCCCCTTAAGCCTTTGCTCTAACGCGTCACGTTTACTGATTAAATATTTCAAGGTATTTCCCATTATCTGTTGTCCAGCCTTAACTTCTTCAGTTAGATTAGTTAATTTCTCATTCATTAATCTTATCAGGCTTTCTAAGCCCGAGCTCATGTCATCCTTGTTGTCATTTCCTATGTTTGTCTCATTCACTCCTTAATCTGGTTGTCCCCCAGTTATGGTCATTGTAACCAACGCGTCACTTCGGGTGGTACCAGGTGTTATAGTCTCATCTTCCTCCCACCCAATGTCATCACTAATAAAGTTCTCTAAATATAGATGACTGTGGGACCTCTCATGTACGATCACTTATAATTCCTCCGAGCTAAGTGTATCCATGTTCTAAGCCATTCATCTGTCAAAACTATCTTTAGTATCTAGCTTCCCAATGTCCTCACCCCTTAGTCCTGATAATCTTGTGCCAGTATTCCTTTTTATATACTGCTAATTAATCGAGTAGCCGCTTCTTTCTCCAAATCTCTTTTTATACTCTGGCAGCTCTTCATTGGTGCTAGATCTCGTTTCTACGTCATTCTGTCTTTTATCACTTAGTTTAGTTATTTACATAGCAGGTTTAGTTGGCGCTCTCCAAATGATCCATAACTGTCGACCAGATATCCCAGGCTTAATCGGGCTTAATTGTAAGAGTAAAAATAGAAACAAGACTCACTTATCGTTTCCTGCCTCTCCGTTCTGCCAAGAAAGTTGGCCTTAATATTAAAACTTGACTCTCCCAACTTTAGATAAAATGTACCACCATCTGTCAATGCGATGACTTCCTGATTCTGTGGAGTATAATTCTTCTGCGCAGTCATGCTGTTCCCACACTGCTGGTCCGTATCTAAGTCGCTGTCCCATACGTGCACAGCCGTCTGATCGTAAAGTGGTCATTTTGTGTTTCTGTGATCCTGCTTTGGCCCAGAAGTTATTTTTTGTGCAGCCATCCCACTCTACTTTGCCTTCTGAAATCAAAGTGGTTTAGTTGCGTTGTGCTGCCGTCGTCCTATTAGGTATTCCGCAATGTCCTTCTTGGTGCTAGTTTATATTGTCACTAGTCTCCTTCCTCTTGGTTCAATGTCACTTGATCACTCACCATTTCCTCCATTTCTTTTTAAGACAGTTTCATAGCATTTGTATGATCAGCTGGTCTGGGTCACCTTCACCATTTTGTTAGGTTTAAATTTTCTCTGCTAAGCCGTAACTACCGTTAGTATTTATTTATGGATTAGCATATTAAATTGGAACTCTACTTGGGTCTTTTCAAACTATACTGGATTTAATGTAAATAAATCACTTGAATAATTGTATTTATTATAAGTAAAACCAAATACACCTTACGGTGAACTGGCTCACATATTGCCCGGGACAATTGCATCCCTCAACCATTACTCAAAAACTAGGGAAAGCTTCTCCACTCCAAACATGATAACAATATTCTAAATAAACATTATCAAGGCTTGCTACCATCACCTACCAATTCTACAACATTAAAAGCCTTTTCTTGGTTCCTGGTGTAAAGACCTGGCCGCCTGGGGTGACGCTTGTTTGGGAGTGTAGAAAGTCTTCACCGCTAACATAAGGAATAATCAATCCTGTCTTAACTAAGCCATCAAAAAAGTTTTGCCACTAATGGCTCCCCATCCTTTTCTTTTGTGACGCACCAACATTGCTCTACAGCACCCACCTTACACATTTACCCTGTCAATGGTTATTATAAAATAAATACATTACCATGAATTTAAGCGCTCAAGATGAACAGATATATAAATTGCATGCTTCACAAAAGCAAAAGTAAAATCTTCGTTACATTAATAATTATGGTACATACTTTAAGCTAGTTTTTAATTTTCTTGATTGGACAAAAATGAAATCCTTGAATCGCAGTGTAAACCACGGGCCAATAAAATACTCTCCGGTGCTGAAAGGTCTGTTAATTTACTCATGACGTATGTTTATGACTCAAAGGAATCTGCTCGAACGTCTGTGGTCAGGGACAAGCCGTTTGACTCACTATCAGATCTTGCTAGTCTGGTCAATGGGATCAGATTCGAGCGTGTATTGGGTAGGAATGTAGGGAACATGAGTAAAGGTCAGTATTTTTGCAATTTCTACATCAACCCCATTTTTGGCACTAATAAATAAACTAATTCTCTAGTAGAAAAATTGAGCTTAGGTTTAAATACATAGTGACATCAACAGTTATTTAATATCTGTCAAGGGTGTCCTGGAATTTAATGACAACCTTTTCTCTTCATTTAAAAAGTTTCTCCTAGATTTTGATATAAAAACTACAAGATTACTGTCCTTAACTCGAGTTCCTTGTACTCTTACCATAATACGGGATACTAGATTCATAATGGCTAAGCCATAACATACAATATTTTATAGAATAATGGATTATAATATTATATACAATCTCATTTATTCTTTCTTTATTTTACATACTTTTCCAACTCCTGTCTAGACACAAAATTAGGATTGTTAGTGCGTTTTCATAAATAACATTTTTTATTTCGATACCTATATTCACTATGCCATTATTTTAATAGTGGTACTTGCACAAACTGCAAAGTAAATCTGAAATAGGGCAAATAAATATTTCGTAATATTTTTTCAACCCTTCATGAAACATCTAGCTCACAACAAAAAAAACAACAAGTAGTGAATGAATTTTCCAGACGTCACCATTGATGATTCGTTACCAAATGAATAAAATAATTGGGGCTCGTAGACTACTCGTACTCATTTTTTTAAATTCTTTAGATATGTAAACTTAAATAGGATATGTTTGAATGGATTAGGTTAAGTTCAAAATCCAGGTAAGGTCTAAATCCAGTATAGCTTATGAACCCATCCATATATGACCTGGATGAATGCATGGCGCACTGCGTTATATAACTAGCTCTAATTTTAATAGAATGCATTTTCCCGTGAATTAGGAATATGTACAATGTTTCAGGCTTCTCATCTCTTTTAGAAGTGAATGAAAAAGTGATAGACAGATTTGAACTAATATAAGGTATTTAATAAAAAATTGTGTAATGTCTTTTCTAACAGTATTCACATTGATCTCCTGTATGTCCCTTTATTTCATTCACGCAGACCACTTACATACCATTTCTCCTTGGTAGGAACGGAAGAGATTTATCTACAAAAGCTCTATTTTGTGAGGGTTGTTGAAACTAGGGCTGTTTCTTTACATTTGATGAGTTTTACACGCTTGTTTATGAGATTTCTGGACAGGAATTTCGGGGAAGTGAAGCTCAAAGCGTCTAATATAGTATCGAAAATGAACTTTGCTTTATTAATTGTACTTTAAGCACCATGGGGAAATTACGTGAATCTCAACTGGGACTTAAACTTGATTCTAGTATTTAACATTGGCCTATATCTTAAACCTAAAGCTTCAAAGCACTAAAACATAATATATATATATATAACCACGTCTTACCATCTGTTCAGGTTATAAGCTAATGTACTAACTATACAAATGGGTGAGGAATTAGAAAGGCTTAATTTAGAGGAAGTGCACCCGCATTTGCGTGGAGATAGATTGGAAAACAATTTAGGAAAAAAGCCTCAGTGCATATGACCGGGATCGAACACTGATCTCCCCGTCTTCGGCGCTCTAGTCCAATAATAGATTAGCGCGTTATACCACGCAGCCACCGAAGCAAGTCATCATATTATTACAAAAGTAGTATTTATTAAATAGCTGTTGTATATCATGAGTAAAATATCACACCAGCTACAGAGCATTACCTAAGACAGCGGTTCTCAAAAATTTTTAGATTGTACCCCTTAGCCATGACTAAAAGTTTAATGTACCTCTAAGATTAAAATTTTCCAAATGACAGGCTTTAACAAATATGACCTCATAGTAAATTATTGATCTATTTAATTTATTGGGGAAAAATATCTGTAGTCATAATATTTCAAATGTGAGAGAATTCTACTGTTATAGCCTCAACATTATCTCTTATTGAGAATCATAATGATCAGTTAAAATACCGTTATTTTAATATAAAATGTCTAGAGAAAAGTTTTATACATTTTCTTCACAAATTTGTTTGAAAATAAAGAATAAAAGTAAATCCAAACACAATATTTTCAAATAAAAATTTTTAATTATAATTCTGGAGATTATATATTATGAGTCTCAAAGTTTTTCAGTGAGAGGGGTGTAGCTACATGGCTTGGCACAACATTTTGAAGTCTGGTTGTCCAATTGAAACTTTCAAGCGGAGGTCCGGCTCCAAATTTAGACTATTGCGGTACTTATTTTTTAGGTACACCGTGGATGAAAAACCACTCTCACAGAGATTATGTTGTTGAAAAAGGCATCATAAACTGCTAATGTAGAAGACTTCAAGTAGAGGATTGAAAATTCTCAGAAATCGATCTCCAGCTGAGAATATACACCTAAAAGAAGTGTGGTAATAACCAGTTAACGGTAACTGCCAACAATAGGGTTTTCCATAAGTCCCTTGTTATTTTGCCAAATTTCCCTTGAGAGCTGCTCGCGTACCCCCTGAAAGGTGCACGCGTACCCCATTTTGATTGTGTTGTTTAATGTAAAATGATAAGGATTTTTTTTAAATATTGCATATCTATTGAAATATTCTAAACTCTTATATTTTATTAAATTTAAATGGGTGGGCCCCAAGACAAAGGAGTTTGTCTTGTCGGGTTTTACACTGAAGGGGAAGTAGATATTGTAATACGGTTCCTGTGTAGTAACATGGTTTTCTCTTAAAGGTTTTCCTCTACTCTTCCTCACAAATTCGGCTACAAATTAGTCTTTACCTTTATTAACCCTGACAAATTAGTGTAGCTAAATTTAGGTATGTCATATGAATAGCAGCACGCGTTTTTATTAATAGTGCCAAATAATTATACCCAATTTGACAGATACCATTTTATTTCATTAATAATTAAGATATTCTTTCTTCGAAGGTTTCACTTAGATTTTTATCATGCAGTACACACAATTATTATAGCCCGCTAATCCTAGGAGGTCCCATTGTCAAATAGTCTTGGTATATTATGTGCTTGGAAGAAACAAATATGAGCACATATGATTTTGTAAAATAGCGGTTTAAAAAGTGTTCACTATGCAATATAAATTTGTCCTCATGTTGTAGAACTATATCACTTGTAGTTTTAACCTTAAAGTAGACTTGAAGAAGTTAGGTACATAAATTAGAAGGATGTTGGAACAATTTTACCATATAAACAATATTTGTTTTGTATATTATTGTAAAATTAGAAGTCTAAATATATTTACTAAATTTTTGTCGAAGGGCCTATGTATATATTTAAAAAAATTAAATTAGAGCCTGATACTTTTCTACCATTTTAAATATTTTACCTTTTTGTTTGAAAATTACTTTAATTCCATAATAGCTCTACGACAAATAATATTGTAGTGCTTTCAAAATAATCCATTATTTTATTGATATTTTGCATATATTAATTAATATTTAAGTATCATATAGTAAGGCTATAGATTTACAAAGTAGTATTGAAATTGTGCATGACACAATAGAATAATGTTAATATATATGCTATATATATATATATATATAGCATATATATATATAGCATATATATATATAGCATATATATATATATGCAATATTGATTTTTTTAAGAACCATACGTTTTTATATAGAACACAGCATTATGAAAAACTAAAATATTCTAAATAGTTTTAAATTGGTTGGTACTATGCATACGTGTTTAAAAAACAAATTAAAACAATAGCTTTATAATATTATATTATGTTTTGTTGAAATTCAGATTTATTTTAGTTTTTATCCTCACAGCCAATCGGGATTAGAGCCCAAATATTTCTGTCTACCGTAATCGAGTCTATTAGTAGAGTTACGCCTTAGACAGCACGACCACCAACTTGGGTAAAAGATATACGATGGTAAAAAAAAAGAACAAATGTTTCAATTGGCTAGTGACTAGAATATTATACTATTTATTAATATTGTAGATAAATTGAATGTTTAGTTAGAGATTCTCATAAAAAAATTATATTCAAACAGTTTTAGATATTTATTTTGTATTTAAAAAATATTCGTTTTGAAATAAATTGGTTTTCAAATTGGAAGTTTTTAATCATCCTGTTGCCGGTGGATTATTGATTGGAAAATTGTAGCATGCAGGTGGTATGGGGGCTTCAGAACGGGTCCACGCGAGAGATGTAAAATTCATGTCAAATTACCCCTCTGTGCCTGAAATTCCCCGTTCAGGGAACTTGCTTGCAAGGCTGTATTAGGATATTAAACTATCAAAATCGAACATAATTTTTGTCATCAACAAAGTGGTGGTTTCGAAGCAAACAAATTCCTAGAGCCACTAGGCTCCTCAAACCTCCTGCCCTTTTTTATATTTCCTCCTCACATTTTTTTATGGAAAGTATTCCATCGAGCGTTTCGTGTCATGTTTGAAGTGGGTAGTTTCGTCTTTAAAAAACTTGTCAAATGTCTTTTGTATGCTTTTTTTTTTAGCTAAGAAATATTTCTCAAAGTTGTTGATTAAGAAGTGTTTCTTCTACATGTGTAGTGCCAATGAATGTTTTTAAAACATAGATTATTTTATTGAAACAATGCCTTTCTCAAACAAATTGGTATATATATCTTTTTTACTTCCTTTTACAACCCGTTCGGGCTATACGCCTATGTACTAATTAATGTGTTTGGGCATAGGAAGGTCGCATTTATATGCAGTGTACTCGCATTTGAGAGGAAGGAGAGTGGAAAACCATTTAGAAAATAACACCCTCAATACGCCTGACTGGGATTGAACTCTGACCTTCCCGTCTTGGGCAGTCTATTCTATTGCTGGAATAAGGTTATGTGAACTTGCATATTGTTTACTAGTAAATAATTATTAAAATTGAGTTTGACATATATAATTTAATGAAACTAATTGTATTTATCTCTATGCTAAAATCCTATTATTTCTTCCTTTGAAAAGTTCGTCAGTGTCTAGTCTTTAATTTTTTTTAAATTTGTTTGAGGTATTTAACGTGCACTTTCTGAACTGACTGATTATTTCAGTACACGAGAATTTCTATGAGCGAGAGCGAAAGGGCCTATACATTTTGACGGGAGAAGTATTTTCCCATACCTTACAGGGTTCTTAAACATACCACATTTGACGTGGGACCAACGGCTTTAACTCCCCTCCGAGGGAAGTTGTGCAACAGAATTTTATCACCCAATAAAAATCGGTCAATTTCATCTGGGTTTGAATTCACGAACGTCGCGTCCTGGAGACAGAACTTTACCCCAAGACCACTGAGGTCGAAACCCATCACAGATATATTAATGTGAAACCTTTATGACGTTGCCTACTTGGAGATTTCCAAGTGATTTTGTAAGGCGGGTTGCATCTTAACTTGACGCACCTAAGCATTCTAAGCACTATCACACTTAGGCACAAATGTACAAAATAGAAAGAGATGGAAGAAAATGAGAAGTTCACCCTGAGAGGGTTCTCGCCTATGTGCTGATAACACTTTCCCTCTTCCTCTGACGAATTTACACATTCACTTTAATATTTGCACCTTGAAATCATTGATTTACTTTTTAATTCTACCTTTTCCTTCTTTCCTATTCTAGATAGACATTTGCTACCAAGGACTTTTTTAATCTACATCCTGGCTGGAAGATTCCTACAGGCCATTTTTGTGACCAAGCCAAATAGCCTAAGTTGTAGAGGATTTATAAAAAAAATGTTTAAAAAACTACTTACAGATAAAAATCATAATAATGTGTGACGCTGTAGGACTATTTGTAGAATTATTTAAAAATTCAAGCAAAACATATTGATAGACCAAGACGTCGATAAATGGATGATGCTAAAATGGTTTTCAAGAGGTTAAAATTTATGTTGAGGTGTCCTAGTATAGGGTTCTGACAGCAATGAACATTCCAGTCCCTTAAAGCCAGATAGTAAATTATTCAAGCTTATCTATTTAAAGTTTTTTAAATATAAAATATAAACTCTCTTGTGTTGATCGTGTAAAATAGAATTATATAAGATTACTAAATTATTGAATTATCTTTAAATTAAGGATAAATAAAGTATGTTGAAACTATCCGTGTTGGATCCATATTGGATTGTAAAATACAGTAAAAATTTAAGACTGTCATTGATTAAGGACCATATATTGAGAGTAATTTTAAAGACCTTCATAGCAACATTATCACTGGTGATATAATATGCAAAAAATAAAAAAATTGTTTAAAAAAATAAAGCACACAAACTATAGTCTTACCATCAAATACCTCCACTAAAATATAGACAATTCTTGAGACATTTACCTACAATTCGTGTGTTGAAGATTGCCTACATACAGTTCTGTATGTGTTGCTATTTCTTGATACCAGTATAAAAGACGGAGTCAAATTTTAAACTAAATTATTTCTCCATATCAAAGAATAGATTGAATACATATATTTATGAAATTCAATAAAATAATTTACCTTAAAGTTGACATAAGAAGTATTTCTGCTATTTGTGAAGTACAAGCCTATGAATACCCAATATATTATATTTATAATCATAACCAAGACGAAAATTTAGTAATGAAACATTTCCAGATTAAACTAAAAGAGAGAAAATGTCTTATTTACCAATTTTAAAGAAATTTATTAACCAGTTGACAAATATAAGAACTGCCTTAGTGATTAAACAAAATTCTGAGCCATTATACTTTTATTTTTTAGAGAATTTTTATTTTTTTCATTATTATATTGGATCCATTTCTTTGAATATAAAGTATTAATAAGGGCTATATACACTATTTAGATAAATTTTTTTGTGCTACCTTAGGTCTAAACATGTATGGTCCTAATCCCAAAAATTGGGATATCTTTGTGTCTATGAACAGTACAATTTAAGTTCATAGAGTCCATCTTAACATAGTGGCTTAGCGCTTTAAAGGAATACAATATAAGAAAATCTTGGGATTATACCATATCTTCCTAACTAAACATAGTGTGTTTAGATTTTATTCGAATTAACTCATTAAATGTTCCCTTACTTACAATTAAATTAAGTTCAAGGCTTTAACAATCAGCACTCGTCTAATATTTTGGTTGTGGCCTACAGCCTTTCTTCCCGCTCTAGCTATTCGCTCATTTACACCAATGGGGTGAACCCTTCTAAGCGATGCCACGAAACTTAATTAAAATGATTCATTGGTAACATAATTTCCTATGGACAAAATGGTCATTTAACCATAGAGAAATATACTCAAAGAACTCAGCCATATAATGTTTTATAAAACTGTTTCAAGTTGATCCAGCCACTATTTATAATATCGTATATTTTTATTGCCCTCAAGGGGAGTGGGGGGGGGATGGTTTGGAGAGTGGTGTAAGAGGGAAGGTGGTGGGAGGATTGTGCGCGTGTGGCGATGATGTATGGTGCCAGCAGGAAGTAGTGGTGGCTTCTCTGTGCTCCTCTAGGAGAGAACATGGGGCCCTGTGATGTCATCAAAACCACCGTACCGTGGCTATGGGCAATGAGGCGGACATACTTTCAAAACAAAAATACACTTATTCTTCTTCTCCCATACTCATATCGTACAGAGAAAGGAAAGAAGGCGAGAGAGAGAGAGAGAGAGAGAAAGTTTATTCATCATAGAGAAGAGTTAGGGTCACATTCAAAGAGGAAATAATCTACTAAGCTTTGAATAGATATTTTCATTTAGAACTTTTAATAGCGTCTGATAAATATACACAAACTAAGAATCTGTTTAATGGATGTGTATTGACTATTAATAATGAGTTGATGGAATGTATATATTCACCATATACTCTCAATAAAATAAGGATAAATAATAATAACTATTTAAACAGGCCTAGAAACATTTTCTAATCACAAATGCAATACCTGAAACATATTTAATTTATAAATAGATTAATTTAAACATAATTAGAGATTATATAAGATAATTTAATTTTAATTTTTCTTTTCTTCACCGCATTTTATCACCTATTCAGGTGTCTACATATGAAATAAATATAATGCGTTAGGGATGAGGAAGCTTGAATTTAGTGGAGGTTTACTGTTATTTGATTGGAGGGAGATTGAAAAACCGTATAGGAAGATCACCCTCATAACACCCAACCGGAATTCGAACCCTGATCTCCTTATCATCTTCAGTCCTGTATATATTGCTAGAGTGACGCCTTAGACCAGGTTGGTCCAACATTTTTCCTCCCAAGGGTCAAATATGATCATGAACATGCCTCGCCGACCGAAGATATATTTAGTAATCCTATCAACTAAATATTGGCCTAAAAATAATAATAGACCATTTACCCGCTTCGGTGGCTGCATGGTCTAACGCACTACTCTCGCAGTAAACTAGACTGCCAATGACGGGTAGGTCGAAGTTTGAATCTCAGTCGGGTGTACTGAGGGTGGTTTTTCAAAAATTGTTTCTCACACTCTCTCTCTCTATTCTAGCAAATGTGGGTACATTTTCTATAACTATAACCTCTTATCCCTAAAACCATGAGTGTAATTAATACATAACCGTATAACCTGAATGGTTAGTAAAACGCGGTGCTAAATGATAGCATTATTTTCAATACTTTTATATAAATTGTATTTTGACATATTAGAATTTTTCAAATTTTACTGACAAATAAAAAGTGTATATACCTTCCCAAATATTTATTATGAAATAGCCCGCACACAGACCTTCAGAAACAACTTAGAATAAAAAATATATTTTTATGAGCCTAAATATTAATCAAATAAATGCAGTGATGGAGAGATAAGAGTGCGAATTCCAATCGGGTTGTATTGATTATGGTTTTTCCTAAATCGGTTTTCACTCGGACTCTACGCAAATGCAGGGTACTTTTCCTCTTAGTATAACCTTCCCCATCCCTAACACATAAGTGTAATTAGTGCATAAGCGTATAATCCGAACGGGTTATAAGACGTGATGTAGAAAAAAATGTGTTTTGGAAAGTCGTCCAACACCTTAGCTCAGTCGGTAGCGTTTCTGTCTACTGAGTTGAGGGTCTCGGGATCGATTCCTGGCATGCAAAAAATGTGTATCATCGTTTAAATGTGTGTTTCCCCTTTCACAGTGATGAATTACTCTCGGGGCGTGGATGTTGTGTCTGTTCGAGATTTAAGTTTTTTTTAGCACCACGTTCTACTAGCCGTTTGGGTTATAAGCTTATGTACTACTAACGCTAATGTTTTAAGGGATTTGGAAGGTTATATTTTGTAGAGTTTGACGTCACTCTACCGTCACCGCGCGCTCTTGAACTCTGGGCCCGCCGTGTGTGGTGCTCCATGAAACCTTTTCTTCTGTGACCTTGTTTGTTTGTTGTTAATTTGGCCTTTTTAACCATTTAGTTACTGGAAGCGTGCTGATTATGTTTATAAACACAGGTTATCCAAATAAAGAACAATGTCCGATGCCAGATTATTGAACGTTTATTAATTGGTAATAGCTGAAAGCCTTTGTTAAACATTTGAGGTCTACAGATTTGTGTAATGTTACAATTACAATTGACCTATAAAAACAATGTCTGATACAACTGTTTCGTTTGATGTGCAGGTAAGTACTATCATGTTCGACTGACCCAAAGTACGTTAGTAAAGTGAGTGTTGAACTGTGGTCCCGCCCGCGTGGAAGCCAGTGAACTGTCCTCTAGCAGCACACACGGCGAGCCCAGAGTTCAAGAGCGCGCGGTGACGGTAGAGTGACGTCATACTCTACATAATTTAGAGAAAGATCACCTGAATTTGCATGGAGAGAAAGTGAAAAACAATTTTGGGAAACCACCCTTAGTAACCCGACCGAGATTCCAACCATGATCTCCCCCCACCCTCGTCATCGGCAGTCTAGTCTCCAGCGAGAGTAGCGCCTTATACATTGCTGTCACCTAAGCGAGCTGAATTTAAGTTGGTTCAGAAAGTGCACGTTAAATACCCCAAATAATTTAAATGAAAAGTTTATGAAATCCAATGTTTACTTTATGTTTTATTTTTTTAATACCACTGAAGGCTATCACTTTAAGGTTGTCTTGGTACGACATTACAATCGAGTGGACCTTTGTCTATACTCCTGAGTGTCTATCCCCATGGGTTTGTGGACGAGCTCTTTCAAGGTAATGGTAGAGAAAGACAAGGAAAGATGCAAGAAGAAACAATTGTATGGAAGTCAAATTGTCACGCTCCAAGAAATGGCACGAACCTGACATCACCCTCTTACAAAGACACCCCCTCTCCAGTCATTTGCAGGCGTTCCTTGCCCTTCTCCTCACCAGCTCAGTTTGGAGAACACTCGGGCTAACTCCAAATGTAGAGCTTTTTATCACTGTGGTTTAATCCACCCCGCTGGGTCATTAGCGCCTGGGACCTCTTCATATTAGTAAGCTTCAAAAACACTCGTAGATACGAACATACAGATGTGTTAAGCTGCTACTTTAGAATTAACTACAGTACGATTTTCCTAAGAAGAGCCTTTAAAAAAACGAGTTTTTTGCGACCAAAATTAACAAAATTTTGCCATTTAATTATTATTATCTTATATAAATTGATAGTATAGCCTATATCAAGGTGACAGCTGCTGATCACGTAAGTTGAAGTATGAATGTAGGTACAGTGGCTTCTTCAGAGGCCAAACAAGGCCCTTCTTATTAACATTAAACCGCAGATGTCCTGTTTACGCTTCTTGCATCTAAAATGTAATTACAGCTCCCAGATGTAGCTTAAAGATTGTAGAAATGTAAATTTGGAATTTAAAAAAAGGTAGAATAAATAGCCTATACCATTAATCTAATTTTAATCTTAAATCAAAATATCCCACTTGGAATATTTTTTAAATTCAAAGTTTTTTAGCACAACCTTGACATAAGTTTTTTTTTACTATTCAAATTGGTTGTGTAGATTTCCGAGAAACACTGTAAAAATGAATCACCTCATGTTTTAAATATAGACTATAGATTGAACATTTGTTTAAAAAAATATTGTTTGAACATTCCTTGTGTATAAGCTTTCATTTAAAAAAATCAACTGAAAATAGATACCGTAGAACTGTGGGAATCATTCATTATTATCAAATGGAACCGCTTTAGGTTTTAATTATAAAGAGGACGTTCGACTCCCTAAGATTCTATGTATTGGAGAGATTCGAGATTCGTAAAAATCTCAAAAATATATAGCTCTATGGTATTCATGAGATTCAAGATTCGTAAACACTCCAAAAAGTGTATTGAATACAATTATGAAAAATTTAACTTCAAATAACAGTTTTCTCCTCTTGGTGAAAGGAATGATTTATTATAGACTTGTGTAATTGGAAGAAAAACAAAATCACAAAAAATCACAAAATTGTATTTAGGCCTATATAATTAAATTACAAAAGCAGTGCTTTCTTTGTTGTTTATAAAGTAGTAAACTTTACAAAAAAATAATATTGATCAGTTGCACCAAGCCTTAGGTATAAATTTTTTTAAATTAAATTCAAAAAATTTGCAATTTAAGGTCATTCATCAACATTAACTTAATTGCAATATTTAACAAGTGTATAATTATTTGTAAGCTATAAATAGTGATTCAATTATTTTAACTCATTACAATATTAATATTATATAATTAATATAATTCACGAGCTGAAACTTAGTATAACTAGACATTCCTATGAGTTGTACACAATGAAAGATTTATTACTATTAATATTATAAATATTTCATTGTGTACATCTCTAGTTTTGTACATGTCTAACTATACTAAACTTCAGCCCCAATCACTAATTGCTTTACCGGTACCTTAACAATGGTACACAAAAAGCATAAAATAACAAAGTTGACCCCTTATAGCTCGTGAACTAATATGATTTGAAATCATTGCATCCGTATTTATAGCCTAATTATACACTTGTTAAAATCATGCAATAAAATTGTCATTGTCATGTGACATTAACTAAACTTGTGCACTTTTAAATTTTTACAATTCAAATTTGCATTTGAGATTTGAAAGAACATTTGAGATTTGGATTCGGTGAATATAGGATTCGACCCTTTTATTGTTTTAATCTAATATTTCCCCTAGTACAGCGCTCCATAGTGGAGAATGCTATTAACGGGAAAGATTTTAATATAGTTCTGTATTTTAATCTTCACTTGTGAAGTACAGATTCCTTCAGGATTAACTCAATTTGAGCTAAATCAGCTGGTAGGCTTAAAATCAACTCTGGCCCGGTAAGTTGGGAATCGGTTCGAATTCAGCTCGGGTACACTAGAGTTCCACTGTGATTTCCCCATCCTATCTATAGGAACATTTTGGGTAGTTTCCTTGAACTCCTTCATCAAAATCATCCCATGTCGTTAGATAACTAAGTTTCTGAGAGCCGAAATGGACAGTAAGAAGCGTAGCACCAAAATGAAATCATCGTAGGGCTTTAGTACATCGCGTTGTAATATGCTGCTCAGTGGTATATTGTGTTGTAATGCACTGCTCAGTGGTATATTGTGTTGTAATGCACTGCTCAGTAGTATATTGTGTTGTAATGCACTGATCAGGACTACATTGCGTTGTAATGCACTGCTCTGTGGTATATTGTGTTGCCATGTGTTTCTCTGTGGGATGTGGCGTTGCGGTGATATGTTGATGTCCACATTGCAGAAGAGCAACTTGGTGGGCTGTAGCATTGGGTTTTTCTGCTTTATAGTATACTGAACTGCTCTCCTTGGGGACACGTTATGTTGCGTAATTCGACTAGGTGTAGTGCTGTGTTGCCCTGCTTTGTATTGATCTGCATTGCTTTGTTTGGAAGCACGTTATGTTACGTAGTTTGATTAGGTGTAGTGCTGTGTTGCCCTGCTTTGTATTGATCTGCATTGCCTTGTCTGGCAGCACGCTATGTTGTGTAGTTTGATTGGGTGTAGTTATTAGTTGTCCTGCTTTGTAGTAACTGCTTCTCTGCCTAAGGGCATGTTACGTTGGGTACCTTCATGACACTCCGCATTGCTGGTTTTACGCCAGTGAAGAAAAAGGGGATTCACCTATTTCAAATTAGAATCAGTTTCTTGTCAGATATTATGCTTAGTTATTTTTGACCTCATAAAATATAAGAAAATGCTCAAACTTGGGATTACTGATATTAAAATCTTTCAATTCCCGCAAACTAATATAACTAGGATAAAGTTGTCATTAGTTTATTTTTAATGCTCAACAACCCTATGACTTGCCCTAGTGAGGACGTGGACTAAGCTTCAAGCTCATCTTGTGGTATGGATAGTGTGACGTGTAGCAAATAAAAAATATTGGCTAAATTTTACTATCTAGTATTTTAAATGTGTTACTACGAGTAAATCATTTTAAAAAACTATTCTATATGCTTTTAACATGAGAAACATAATATTACATACATTTTCAAAACCAAAAGGACACATCCCTTTTGTGCCTTTTGACTGTATAGAATTGGGGTTCCCAACCTGGAGAAAGTGAAGCCCTTCCAGGGGTGTCAGGGGGGTGTCGTGGAAACATCTGTAAATAGTCTAACGCTAAAAAGCAAAACATAAAGACATTTTTTTATTAAACTTAAATCACTTTTCCAAGGTATCTAAGATAATAATTTCTTACGGTATTCGCAAAACTGCCTACCAGTTGTAATAAATTCGCTGACCAGCCAAAAATGTGTATGCACGCGTTACTTTTCAATCTGCAGGCCTTGAATTTGCCTCTCAACTCTCCTCTAAGGCAGAGGTTTCCAAACTTGTTAGACCAAAGGAGCCCTTGCACCATAAAAAAATACCTGCTGGATCTCTCATAGCATTTTTTCACTAATATATTACGAACACTCAATAAAGGCAGTTAACTTTTACAAGTAGTAAAGTATACAACAAACCAAAAATCTCACGTGATCTGGCTGTACCTTTAACAAGTGTCCTTTATTAGGATTTGAAAAATTGGCAATCCTAATTACTGGTGCTATTTTATTGTGTGAAAAACAAATAGCGAATATTGTAAAATTGCCTCATGGAGCCTGAGATAAATGGTGGTCTACACAATTGGAAAAACGTTGCCCTAAGCTACCATTGTGACCACATGCAACACCACCGTATCTTAAACTCTAACTTTTTATTTTTAACACCATGTTTTACCAACCGTTTGGGTTATATGCTAAGTCTAACTCTCATAAAAACTAAACAGCTTGATCGACTTGAAGTGGAAAGTTATTTGCGGTGTGCTCTGTCAAACATCAAACCCAATTATCAAGACACTATGAAAACCAAACAGAGCGAACAATCACGATAATCTTAGGTAATTTTTTCTACCACTATCTGGCAAGTGTTACATTAATTTTTATATAAATAAGTGATTAGAAAGCATTACAAAAAAAAATATGGATATTCCAAAAGTTTGGGGAGTGGGGTCTTGAGAATTTTATTATCATATGAAAAAGGTTGGGAGTCTTTGGTATAGAACAATAATTTATACAAAACTCTAGATAAAAAATGGGTGCATTTATAATAATTAATATTAAGGGGTGTCTGGATTACATCCATTTGAAGCTCAGTTTGAAGATAGATTAGTCAATACAAATTTACTTTGCCCAAGGGAGGCGGACGCCCTAGAAGCTCTTTCCATGTTCCGATGAGGTGAGAGGGTGATTATAGTGAATATGGCGTGGTAAAACCATTGAAGTTCTTAGCTTAACTTAAGCCTAATTAACCAAATCATGGTAACCATGGGAATTATTACAATTTTAAGAAAAAATCCCCTGGTATCTGCCGGGAATCGAGCCCGGGAACTCTAAGTCAGCAGGCAATTATTATACAAAGATGCCGGTTAATATATTTGTACAAAGTCCTATTTTGTTAACAAACTGTTTGTGTTTATAATATCTAAGCTTAACTAGAAATTATATTTTTTGAGATACGATTTACAAAAAATAATAATAATAATAATAATAATAATAAAGATATGTGAGAGTAAAACAATTTTTGAACTAAAAATATAGCTAAATCGACTCCAAATTTTATGAAATGAATTTTTAACTTGATAACTAAATCCCTTTGACGAAAAGTCCCCCAAAATATTATATTTTAAAAAAATCTTGAAAACAATATATACATAGCAATTAAATATATTTAATATATAGAATTTTATTCTAATAGCAGATAGAACTAATACAAAAAGAATGGAATCAATTCGTTTCAATTTGCGACTTGTAGAGTGTTTAAGTTCAAACTAAAGATCAATTTTTTAACCCTTTTTTTACATAAAGATGAAGTTCAATATAGTCCAAATTGTTTACACATGTTGACTTAGGTCTGCTCTTTGAGAAAATAAACAATGTTTGTATTGCGATATTTTTAGCAACACGTCTTACTACATGTTCATAATGTTATAACTACGCTAATGAGTTATGGATGATAAAGGTTGAATTTAGAGGATATGTACCCACATTTGCGTGGAGGGAGAGTGGAAAACCATTTTTTAAAGCCACTCTCAGTACACCACGACAGGGATTCGAACCCTGATCTCCCCGTAGTCGGCAATGACATGAGAGTGAAGCCTTGGACCAGGGTTTTTCATCCTTTTTGGGTCCAATGGCTAATGTTTCTGTCACTTGTTGGCTCGCGGATTGAATACATACGTAAAGTTGATTATGTAAAACATATATCCGATGTATTTGTAATTTTTTCTCTTGAAATCATTTTGTATATTTCATGAGCTAGCGTGAGTTGCAAGTGGCCCGTGGGCCATGGGTTGAAGGCCTGTGCCTTAGACCATGTGGCCACCATAACAAGTTATTTTGAAATTAATTTGAACGGTTGAGCTTATTTTATTGACGCATATCTACAGTATCTGTAAGAGTCAATTTTTATAAATCACTTATTATAAAAGTAACCTAAAACCACTTGATTGAAAACAGTTAAATTAAGTAGTATAATTAATATATAAAGATATATTAAGATAAACTACTTTCCATCATTTTGTAGAGAAATAAAATACCAATTTTTTTCCTTATTCATTTAATTACTAACAAATAACTAAGTTTAAGCTGAGGGAAATAATTTAGCTAAGCCTGGTTTGATTTGTTTAAAACTGTGTTTTATGGTTTATTTTATATCCTCTTCGCCAATTTCAAAAATACATATTACATTTTCAAATTATTTCTAGTTGGGCCCCTCCAGTAGAACAGGTATTTTTTGTAAGAACATCTCGATAATTTATTGTAATTTGAGAGCTAAAAATATAAATTACTCCCTTTTATTTCTCCAATAAAGAGAATGTACTGTGATCGTAAACAAAATCGATCTCGAGATTATGACAAATCTTTACGTTAAGTGAACACAAACCCAAAAAGTTGATTTTACTATTCTTTCTGTCCTCATATCTGTCTGTAAGTCTATCCCTCTACACAGATCAAAAATGGTTAAATGGATTTTGTTCAATCTTGATATTTATATATCATAAGGCCCTACCTAGAACATGTATTTTTACCTTATCCCTTCAAATAAAGGTAGTTTACTGATGAGTGATTTTTTTCAAACTTGAAATATTTTTAAAATGGCCTAACAATTTGGTTAAAAATGGGTATCTTAAGAATATTTGACATGACAGTTTACACTGTATACTTTTTTTTTTGGTAAAAGCCACTTTTTGGGTAGTTTGCTGATTCAAATGGGTATCATGGGAATGTTTGATATGAAAAAAAAGTTCATACTAGGCTTTGGGTAGAAATTCGATAAATGATCGTTTACTGATGATTGATTTTTGAAAATTTGAATTATTTTGAAAATGGCTTAAGTGATTTTGCTTAAAATATATATCCAGGGAGGTTTTGACGTGAGCATTATAAATAAAGCTGTGTACTTGCTTATTTAGGGAAGGGTCGGGGGAGTAGCTTTTGGGTAGTTTACTGATGACTTTTTTTAAAATTCTTTTAAAAATGACTTGAACGATTTGGTTTGAAGTGGAATATCTGGTAAGTTGTTTGCATTGTAGTTATATACATTTATTTTTCAAAAACATTAATTATATAGTAGTTAACTGATTACTGATTTTTGTAAAATTGGTTTTTTTTAAACAGCTACAACGTTTTAGTTCAAAATTGGTAGGGGTGACTATTTTATATCATCAATAATAATGTGTCTATATTTATATAGAATAGATTAATCAAAGTGTAGTTTACTTACGAAAAATTATAGATTTTTTTTTATATTGACTAAAGATTGAGTTCAAAATGGGTAGCTGGGAATAGTTTTTCATGATAGATAAGAATACGTTTTTATTTTCACAAATAAATAATCTTAGGGTTGTTTAAAAAAAATGTATTTTTGAAAATTTGAATTTTTTGGATATAATTTAACAATTTGGTTTAAAATTTGTGTATAATAATGTTTACTATAACTAACAAGACTATGTGTTTGTTTTTATGCATTAAACCTACTTAAGGGTAATCTATTCAAAACCTACTTTTGAACATTTTCCTCGAAGCTATAATACACAATTTGAGAAAGTTTTTGTGATTGTGTCATACCATTATTTGTTAATTTATAAATAGCTTTGAACAATAAGCAGTAAGAATAAACCTCTTAGTAATATTAAACCAGTATACTTAAATTTCGTACTAGATGTGAATTTTGTGTTTTACCAAACTTTCAAAATAAATTGGAGTAGTTTTTCTCCAACATGTCGTTCTATCTCAGATAACGTTTTATAGTGTGCGTAGTTATTGTATTCTCATATAAAACATTCGTTTTGATTGTATTCCCTTGATTTTAGAAGCTAAATCATTTTTATCGATGTTTCTAAAAGTTTAGTTATACTCTTTACCACCTACTTCAGCCATTTTGAAAATATTGTATATGAGGTACCAAAAGAAAATATTACTTCATATTTTGATGTTTGAACTTATTTAGAAATAGTATATCTCATATTTACTGGTGTGCTTACTAAAGACAAAATACTTATTTGGGGTCTGTGTGAATAGAGAGTTTGGTTTAAATCCGTCACTTAGATCTAAAGATATAATTATGACACTTATACTCGGACAGACATGAATTAAGAATGAATTAATGCAAGATAAAAAGGTTGAACCCCGTTTAAAAACTTCCTGGGGGAAGTAATGCACTAGCCCACTTCACTGATTGTCGCTCTCGCAATCTACTGGACTGCTGAAGACGGGAATAACATGGTTCGGATAACATTAGGGTGTGCTTAAGATGGTTTTCATTGAAATGGTTTACCAGTCTCCCACTACGCAAATAAGGGTACACTTCCTATACATTCAACCTTACTTATGCCTAACGTTTTAGAGTAACATATGAGTATAACAGGAATGGGTAGCGAGTGAGACGCGGTGAAAAAAAGAATCCTAACACATTCGTGGTGAAAATAAAATAAAACATAGAACTCTGCTGAACGTTAACTCTTTTAACACACTTAATTTATATAATGTTATAGTAAATTTGACACTTTAAGGTTGTTATTTTACTTATATTATTTAATTATTAAAAATATTCTGAGAAATGAATTTTAACAACTAGACAGCCGAGGACGGGGAAATATGGGCTTGAATCCCATTTGTGTTTACTTGAGGTGTTATTTTATTAAATGGTATTCCTCTCTTCCTCCATGCAAATGTGTAAATAAATATGTTTACACTTCCGCTAAATTCAACCTTGCTCACCCCTAACACATTAGCAAAATTAGTAATCTCACATAAGCGTGTAGACCGGATGGGTAGTAAGACATGGTGCTATAAAAAATATGTTTAACGTGTATACACGTGGTTGTGACTATCAATAATACATGTAACCCGCCGCATGGTCTAAGGCGCTACTATCGCAATAGAGAATAGACTATAGACTGCTGATGACGCGGTGATTGAGATTAGAATCTTGGCCGGGTGTACTGAAGGCTTTTTCCAAAAATTGTTTTCCACTCTCCCTCCAAGCAAATGCGGGTACACTTCCTATAAAATAACCTTCCTAATCCCTAAAGCCATTAGCGTAATTGATAAATAAGCGTTTAACCCGAATGATTATTAAAACGCGATGTTTAAAAAAAACATATATATTTGAATGAATTAGCATTTACCAAAATTTATAGTTTTCTTTTTTAAAAAAAAGTAGGCCTAATACTGTGTTAATATCATGTAATTGTAATTTTATGACTTTCCTTGTACAGAGTTACAATACCACATGGAAGAGAGTAGTAAAACATAGATAAATAAAGCAAACAATGAGAGTAAAGTGACCATGCTGTGAATTGTGAGTTAGCTCTTGCTAGTCCTGAAGGCATCCCCGCTGTTTGTTGCTAAGCAACACCCTTTCCTGGTGTCATCCTTTACAACCCTCCCACCTCAGTCAAACAGCAGTCTAGACAACACAACAACATCTCGAGGATTGGAAGGACGACCTCTCCACTTCAGTTGTCACCCGAGACACAGAGGAAACCTTGCCCGTGTCATCAAGTAATTCAGTCTTGGAAAATTCCCAGTTCGAGATCTGAATCGTGGTACAAAGAAAGGGAAAAAAGTGGTTTTTGAAATGTCTTACATTTCTGTTGGGTTTTTTTGGGGGGGATACAGAAGCTGTCGAATATTCTCTCTATTAACTCGCGGTTTTCCTTAGGCCATACTCTTTCTATGGTGGGGTGAGGAGATGCAGTCACTAATGTAAAAGTTCTCAAATAGGTGATTACAAACCAGCTCCAGAGGCCGCATGGTCTAAGGCGTCACTCTCACAATATATTGGCCAGCTGAATAAAGGGAGAACTCTCGCAATATATTGGCCAGCCGATGACAGGGAGATTGGGATTCAGATCCCGGTTGGATGTACTAAGGATTGTTTTTTCCTAATTTATTTTCTACTCTCCCTCCACGTAAATTCGTGTACACTTCCTCTTCACTAAAACGTTAGCGTTACTAAAACATATGTGTACAGCCTGAACTGATGCTAAAAAAAACTATTTAAAAAATTAATTGAACATTAATTTAATTACCTCTTGAAGTAATTGAGAGTTTAAAATAACAAAATTGGATTTATAAGCATAGGCGTTGAAGAGGATTACAAAAACACATAATTATTATTATTAATATTTTATTTTGGGAGTTTATTTAAACCCTTAAATCACACTCACTTAGTATGACCTTATTTCTTTGTGGAAGTTCAGATGGACGAATGACCGAATGACCCTAAAGGCCTACATTTCACATTTCCGCTGAATTAAAGAAACAACTCTTAAATATGATTATTTTCCTAACATTTTTCCTAATAATGAATCTACTAAACGAATTTTTAGATACATACCGTGATGATTTTTAAAAAATGTTTGGCTTTATTACGTCCTTAATTTTTGGCACCATGTATTACTATCCATCCGGACTATAGACATTTTTTCATTTCTTAGCACCGCTTCTTACTACCCGTTCGATTTGTACGCCAAATACAAACATATTAATCACGCTAGTAGGTAAAGGTGAGAGATAATTATTTGGAGAAAACATAGGCCTATTCTCATATGAGTGGAAGGAATGTGGGAGAAAATTTAGAAAATAAACAGCCTCTGTACATCTAAATGAGATATAAACCCTGAGCCTACCGTCACCAACAAACCATATCAAATGAGCCTGGTGTTTAATCCTCGTGTCCATTGATGTGGGTATGTAGTGCCATCTACGTTATTTATGTGTTTTAGATTACTAAATGTGTAACAACAATATACAAAAACTTAAATTTTCCGGAAATTCACGTGGACTATAAATATTCCTAAAAGAGTAACTTATCCTTTTTAAATTATGTAAATAATAAATGGTACGGAACCCCTCACTGACTTTTTCGCTCCACTGTTTAGAAATGGAAATATTTACTCAAAACTCATAATATATGTGAAACGAGATAATATACACTAGCAAACCCGATCACAAATTACGCTAGACTTACGTAAAACATCTTTTCGACTCTCGGTTTTATATTTTATAATTTTATTTTTAAAGAATTAAAGTTCTCATTTTTATATTTGGACCAATAAAAAAGATTGATATTGGATCTACAAGGGTCAAAACTTCGTATTAAAATTTCAACTTCCGGTTAAAATTTTCGACATTTTATTAGAGGTTATACATCTAATGGTTATCGCATTGTTACTAAATTCCTCATTTATAAACTTTGAGCAATAAAAAGGGTAAATATTGACTCTAAAATGATAGAGATAAATCAGTGGTTTCCAAACTTTCTCGACTCGCGAACCCCTTTCACAAACATATGAGTAGCACGAACCCCCTGATAAATATCCATAGCCACACACATAGTTTTATAACTAATTTTTATTAGATTTATTTATTAATTGCAATCAAAAGGTGTAATACTTTTTAATTAACCTATTATAGCTCTGGTTAGAACTTTGGGATACCCCGAAAAAAATAATTCAATAATATTGAAAATACGTAAGTACAAGCTCAAATAATTTTATATTTATGTTAGAAATCAAAACTGAAATTAAATAAGCAAAGTAGTAACATTCTTTTTATCTTTATTATCACAATATTAACACATTTCACATGTTTTTTTAAAGTGGTACTGGAAATAGATGCCTTACATAAATGAAATATCTTCCTGTAATCACAAAATTCCATGCCGATTTAGGTTTCAAAATAGTTTACAAGTCTTAACAGCTACTAACCCCTTCACGTGACTTATACTCCATTCACGGTAGGAATTACTCTCTGAAAGGCCTTTTTTCTTACCAATATCCTACTATACAATAGATTTCTGGTAGGGAAAAAGGCCTTTCAGAAAACAATTCCTAGTGAGAAGGATGCGCTTGCTTTGGATGGCAAAAAGTTTAAAGTCAGGAACCAAGGATGATAAATAAAATCTCAAGTCACTTTCAGAACTGAGTATCCTAAAAGTCATTTTCATTGGAAAATGAAAATAGCCGTTTTGTTTATAATCTTAATTAACGCCTAGATATGAATTTTAATCAAAATCGTTATAGCCAGTTTTGAGAAAATAGATTATTTTTCTCTTATCACCCTCTAGTAAACTGCTCTTAATTTTAGGGTAAGACAGACAAACAGACATATGGTGTTGCAAAACCCACTTTTTAGTTATTCGGGGGGTCATGAAACGTCGACATCCATCAAAATATCGAGTTAGAGTTTTTTAATGATCACAATACTTTCTCCACCTGTAAGATTGCAAGAAAGTAAAAATTAACAGAATACAGTATTTATAGTTATAGGAAGAACGTGGAAAACATCATGTTAAAGATGGTATCAAATACATAAGTGGTAAGAAAAGTAAAGAAAAAATGGAAATGTTGGAAAGGTATGTAGTAAAGAAGAGTTTACATGGTAGGACATATACTGAGACATGATAGTTTGACGAAGATCGGTATAGAAAGAGATGTGGAATGGAGAAATTCAAGAGGGAGACAAGACTGGAATACATGAATCAGATGGCGGACGATGTTGGTAGATGAAGGTAAAGGGATAAAAATTTTGGCCCAAAATAGGAGAAAGTGTAGAGCTGCAACAAACCAATCGCAAAATCAAAGATATGGGAAAGACGCGATGGCCTTACTTACCTTCTGAAGGAAGATGTGCAACGAATTTTTAAAACTCAAGAAAAATCTCTCAACCCCGGCTGAGTTTGGAACCACGAACATCGGGTCCTGGGGTGAACTTTACCCCAAGACCATTGAGGTCAACCCCAAGGAAAATGGTATTCATATACTAAATCTTCCGATAAACCAAATAGGTAATGATGTTTAAGGGACAACATAAATACTTATTGATTGTGGCATCACAATTTAGTAAACTAGATATTTCACTCTCTCTGGTTTTTATTTCAAATTACAGAATATATAATACACTTAGTACTAATTTACTAAACTAAAAGTGATGTAACTGTCCTCATCAACTAGTGTTCTTAGAGTTAACCAATTCATAAATATGAAATTTAACATTTAATTTCTCCATTTGACGGCTACTAGATTTCTCTTGGGCTCAGTATTTCGATTTTTCTACCCTGAGAAACATGTAATTATTTATCATCCTAATCATTCGCATTTAATTAACTGTATTTATATTAATCGTGTTTAGTCACAAGTCTAGATATCGAACTATTCTGGATATTGCAATGGTGACTAGATTAGTTTTCATGATAGTATATTTCCATTCTTTACGATCATTTTTAATATCAAAACTGGCCGTTGAAAGAGTGATCGTATAAGAAAAATATTGACTAACTAAACTTATATTGCATTGTTTTTTGGTTGAATTTAGAGGAAATGTACCCGCATTTGCATTGATAGAGAGTGTAAAACCATTTAGTAAAAAACACCCTCAGTAAACCCCACCGGAATTTGAGTCCTGAACTTTCCGTCATCGACAGTCTAGTCTATAGCGAGAGTGACGCCTTAGATTATGCAACCACTGAGGTAGGAGCACATATAATAAAAATATAATTTGAGCACATTTACTACTAAACTTGATGTCATATAGAAGCTACATTTGAAAACAGTCTCCTCCTACAGTTCAAACAGAAGCGTCTACATTCTAAACATGAGTGGCAATTTACCTCACCTCTATACCTCTTATCACCTCGGTTGTGCCTCGTTTTACAAGTCTTCTTCACCTTGTTGGAATTTGCACTGTGACGAAGGCACCTACCCGCTTCGATGGTCGTATGGTCTTAGGAGCTACTCTTGTAGTAGACTAGGCTGCCGAGACCGGAGGTATCGAGGTTAGAATCTTGGTCTGGTGTACTGAGAGTGGTTTTTACAAAATGGTTCCCCATTCTCCATCCATGCAAATGTGGGTAAATTTCTAATAACATAACTTTACCTTCCTAAAATCATCAGTGAAATTAGTGCATACGTATATAACTCGAACGGGTGGTAAGACACCAACCTAAAAAAAAAATGGTACGGAACTCCGCACGGACTTACTCGTTCTATTGTTTAAAAATGGAGATATTTACTCAAAACTCGTAATATATATGAAACGAAATAATATACACTAGCAAACCCAAGCATAAATTGTACTATATTTATGTAAAACATTTTTTGAGTCCAGGATTAGATTTTATAATATTATTTTTAAAGAATTAATGTCCTCATTTGTATGTGTTGACCGATAAAATAGATCAATATTGGGTCAATAAGGGTCAACACTTCGTATTAAAATTTCGACTTCCGGTTAAAATTCTCGACATTTTATTTGGTTGTTGCACATCTCCATGTTATCGCATTGCTATTAAATTACTCATTTATAATTTCTTACCAATAAAAATGTAAATATTGACTATTGAGTCTAAAATGGAGATAGATCATTGTTGTACAAACACTCCTCCTAAGAGGTTTAAGGAAAAATAACATACTTTTTTAGATACTTACTTATATTTAATTACTCTATGGCATTGGAGAATTATTGCGTTAAAACTTGAGTAGTAACTTATCTCTTTACAATTAAAGCTCACAAAATTGTATTAATATTTTTGCCAATATCTCAGAAACTGTTGTTTTTATAAAAATATATTTCTAATATTTATTTTTTTTAATTTTCAACAGTACTACAATTTTGCATTGAAAAGTTATTTGGTATTTCAAATAGTTGCGGGGATACGGAAATTTCAGCTTCCAAAAAATTCCCTAAATTTCATTTTCATGGAAAAATGAAAATAGCCAGTTGGTTTATAATCTTAATCAATGCCTAGATACGAATTTTAATCAAAATCGTTAAAGCCGATTTTGAGAAAATCAATTTTTTCTCTTTTTGCCCTTTATTAAATTGCTCCTTATTTGAAGTTTAAACACACACACACACAGACGGCATTGCAAAGACCACTTTTTAGCTTTTGAGGGGTCATGAGACGTCAACATCCATCAACATTTCAGGTTAGATTTTTTTGACGATCACAATACTTTCTCTACCTGTGAGAAAGCGAGAAATTAAAAGGGCACTTGAAGTTTATTTGTTTCGTCTTCTTGTCAGCTGGTCCATTGACGCAGTGTAACCAGCAAAGTGGTATCCCCCTCACCCCCCCTAACAGGGAAATTAAACAAATTAACTGTTGGTTACTAACACTTCACATATTACCGACATAATGTGACACTCACATTGATGACTCAGCATTAAGTTACAATTTGTAGAGACGAAATCAAGAGCCACATTGTTAAAACAAGCTAGTAACGTTGTGTAATATTATAAATGTATAGATATAGTAAACATCACAATTAGTTTTCAACAAGTCTTCAGCCATGTTGGTGGACTAAGGCAACAATCTTATTTTATATGGTCTTCCTGTGATAAGAGGTTCAGGACTCTAATCTTAAATTAGTGTATTGAAATGTTTTTTTTTTTTACTTCAAGGGTTTCCAACTTTCCCTCTATGCGAATGTGTGCCCATTTCCATTAAAATATACCTTTCTCATCCCTATTCCTTTAGTGAAAATATAGAGATGGCCCGAATGGGTTGTAAGAAAAGGTGAACGTAAAAATGTAAAGATAAATTCTAATTATTTAAATTAAGAGATTATTTTTTAAATATTTTAAATTATCTATCATAGCTTTCATTGATTTTTCTTTTCACATTATTGTAGGCTTCATTCTTAAAAGATAAATTAAAAGTTCAAAAAACTGATTCAGAAATAGTCTAAAAACACAACCCATAACGTTTGAAAACAAGTTTGTTTAGTTTAGCATAACGTCTTACTACACTTCAGGTTATACGCTTATGTACTAATTACGCTAATAGTTTTAGGGAATAGGAATGTTAAATTTGGAAGGAATGTATTCGCATTTGGGTGAAGAGGGAATGAAAAATAATTTTTAAATAAAAAAATCACTCTCAGTATACCATATCTAGATACAAACCTCGATCTCCCAGTCATCGGCAGTCTTGTCTACTACTAGAGTTGCGCGTTAGAACACGCAGCCGACGAAGCGGATGGAATAAGTTAGAAACATTACCGGGTAAGTTATAATTATGAAATTAACCTCAAACTCAATGTAAAATTAATTACTGACCTATTTGGTTACTTCTAATATGTTATATAATTATTTTCAGTGAGCATGGTTTACATAATAACATGTATAATCAATACACTAGCTACAATTTCTCTACACAGTGATGTTAGCGGTACTATTGAAAAGCTTAGTAAAACAAAAAGTGTAAGATATTATGGAGTTTCTAGATATTATGTTATGAAATACAGTCTGGCCTCACCCTGTTAGTACCTCTAATTGTAGACTACTTATTATCAATTACATTTCAAAGACCGTAATTTTCCAAGTCTTAGGAGAATAACCTATTAAGTACCTCTATTTAAAATAGGAAATAGAACCGATACTGGCAAACTCAGATAAACTAATTTTCACATTCTTTAGAAACTGTTATACACAAACATATTAATCTTACTTACTCTATAGTATTAGGAATTTGAAAGTTCATTACTTCCCTTGCAAAAGTACGCTACCTATCCCTCTCTTGAGCTAGTTCTATCCAGTCCACCTCATTACACCCTATCTCTCTCAGGTCCATTCTAATGTTATCCTCCCAACTTCGAATAGGTCTTCACAATGGTATTTTCCATTGGGTTTTCCAGTCACCTGACCAGGGTTCTAGAAACTTCCTATCGCACTGCATGTCCTGCTTACCGTAATCTACGAGACTTGAGTATCCTAACAATGTCTTGTGAGTACAAGGTGTGTACCATATCACTATGTAACCTCCTCCACTCCTCAGTAGCCTCAACCCTGTATGGACCAAATTTCTTCCTAAACACCTATAATATGGAATTAAATTAATCATCGTCAGTAAGCCAATTGTCCGATGGTCATGTAGTCTAATGCATCACGCTTGCCATTTAATTGAATGCTAATTATGGTTAAATCTCGCCCGGATGCACTTAGGGTTGATTTTCCACGTGTGACCCATCATGCTGATTTTATCATCCCCTCTTCATGCTAATGAATGTGACTCGCCCTAAATCACCACCCCCTCCTCTTGATACTCCCACTTACAACCCTGTTATTTTTAGTTTTTTCAGCACGTCTTAGTACCCTTTCTGGCTATTCCCAAATATATTAAATAACACTAATGTGTTAGGGATGAGGAAGATTGTATTTAGAAAATATGTAAACTCATTTGCATGGCGGAATAGAAGGAACCCCTTTGGGTAAAAATCACCTTCTATAGGCCTATACTCGAGTGAGATAATAACCCTGATCTCCTTGTCAGTTAAGTATTTTGTAAGAGTGATGGCTTCGAGAATGCAACCACCAAAGCAGGTGATCACATTGCTTATCTTATACCCGCCAATGACGAGGAGATTGGGGTTCTAGTCCTGGTTGGGTGTACTGAGTTTTTTTAAATACATTATTTTCTACCTACTCCACGAAAACACGTGTACACTTCCTCTGAATTCAATCTTCCTCTTCCTCATCTGATTAGCGTAATTAGTATATATGCGTACAGCCCAAATGGGTAGTCACTACTTAGTCAAGAGTAGGTAACCAAGAAGTTTGATCGACTAATTTTAAGTAACTGTTTCTCTTTTGATTGTTAATTCAGGAGTGTAGTTTTAAAAAATATATAAGACACTTTGTTTGAAACGTGTGTCACCAAATATAGAATATAATTATTTATATTATAAAATGCATATAGCTTATTGAAAATGCAAATAGAAAAAACATCGTAGTTTTTTTTGGTAATATTTCTTCAAATATGAATACGCTGCAATATATTATAAATAGTGATAGATTAATTTATCGTGATAGGATAATAGTTAAAAGGTTAGAATCTGATATTCCAAATTCAATTGAAAATATTTGCAAAACAAAAAATGTATTTACACAAATTCTAAGCTAGCACTAGATCCTACTAAAAATATTCTTGAATATAGGGATGTCATTCAATCAATTCTTTGTATTGTTTACCTTTCTTGCTGTTTTGTATGAACAAATCATGGATAATCAGGCTATTTAATAAAAGAGAGAAAAATTAAAAGAATGAAAATTCACATGTCCACAATAATTGCATTATTGTAAGGTAAACGTATGTTTTCTTCATTTGACCTGAATAATAGCGAGCCTACCTTGCCTGGTTTATTATGGTGTAGTTTTGTGGAGGGTTTATCTAAATAGTCACTTTTTATTTGCTTATGTAGGTCTACCTAAATAGATATAGGCCTATTTATACGTATGTATGTGCTATGATGCTTTAATTAAACTTTATATCTTTATGTTGCTATTGACTTTATATAATAAAACTAAATATATTATTTGCCAAATACTCTTCAACACAATTTCAATTTTGTAAAAACCCTAGTTCTTATATCAACAGCTGCCACTGAATGTAGATATTTTATATAAGCTTAGACCTACTTATATTGCACCGGAATAAGCCACTTAGGTTCCTGCATACATTTTGGCAATGTTAACAAGTTTAATTCGAGTAAATATTTGAGTTTTATTTTAAAATAATACATTCATCACCAGAGTTACTAAGCACTTATTACAAGGATGGAGAATAAGAGAGAAAATCACAGAGTAGCTGGCCAACATTTGAACCTTTACCTCCCCTTTGACCTACTATAACGTATACTTAAGCCCGCTTCAGTGGCTGCATGGTCTAGCGCACTACTCTCGTAGGAGACTAGACTGCCGATAACGGGGAAGTCATGGATCGAATATAGGTCAAGTGAATTGAGGATGGTTATTACATTGTTATTTTCCACTCTACCTCCACGCAAATGCAAGTACACTAACTCTAAATATAACCTTTCTTATCCCTAACACCATTAGCATAATTAGTACATAAGCATATATCCCTAACGGATAGTAAAACGCAGTGCTAAAAAGAAAGTGTGCCTAACCCTTTAGACTACTCGAACATCACTGCATTTAGTTATTCGAATCGGGAAATCTGCCAGTAATGGCGGAGATGTTGGTAAGACCGCGAAACTGTGGAAAGTTGTGGAATGGTTCTGAGTAGGGGGAGTGTCAGAACAACGACATAGAATAAACTATAGCTCGTTGGTCCACACTCTCGAACCGTGGTACGTTGTGCGCATGTGCAGTAACTGCCACCTCGACGAACACGACACAAAATAATAATAAAAAAACTTTAGCTGCTGGCGAGGGGCGTGAACCATCGTCACCTTCACACCACACGCGCACACGAGCACACACGCACACACCCACGCACACTCCTCCATGTACAGTCAGAACGAGGCAAGAAGAAAAGTATGACAGTTACTTAAGATACTAACGAGTTGTTTTTTATCACCTTGTTTTACTAACCGTTCGGGCTGTACGCATACGTAATAATAACGATATTGTGTTCGTGATGAGATAGGTTCAATTATTAGGATGTGTACCCGTATTTACATAGACGAAGAGTTGAGAATTGTTTTTGAAAAACCATCGTCAGTACACCAGTGAGGGAATGAAGCCCAGATCTCCCTGTCACTGGTGGTTCAGTCTATTCTGAGAGTTACACCTTTAGACCATTCAAACGCCAAAGTGGGTCTACTAGTAGTTATGTGAACAGTAGACCTTGCTCCCTCCTTTCAAAAATTGTTATGTACTGCACATGATTAGCGAGCTTGGGATAGCGAAATGATCATTTTATGGAAAAGGAGGTGAACAACGGAGAGTTCAGTGGCAGAACATTGGCCTACTTAGCCAAGTGTTCAGGGTTCGATTCCATGTTCAAGTATAATTTTTTAACATTTACGGACAAACTAGAAGAGTTTGATGATTATTCCGCGTGCTCACCGATTCAGGTTATGGATTCTATCATTACCTATAAAATAAAACTAGTAGTTTGGTTAAGTTTTATCAAGCCCTACCGAGAAAGATAATGTTAGTATTTCTAAAATTAAAACTGCCCTTCATATCATGACCTTACTTCTGCTTCTTAAGTCAACAACACGAAGGTTTAAGACGGGGTGCTTAAATATTATTATTATAAACACGAAGGTTTAAGACGGGGTGCTAAATATTATTATTATAAACACGAAGGTTTAAGACGGGATGCTAAATATTATTATTATAAACACGAAGGTTTAAGACGGGGTGCTAAATATTATTATTATAAACACGAAGGTTGATTTGATTTCTTTTTATCCATCTGGAGCCAGACATGCTCTCAGCCTTTCAGCTTCTAAGGAAGTTCATAAAGTTTGGTGTCCACGTTGTCTTCCACATTAATTTCTATGAGTGAGCCTGTAAAAGGCCTACCAAATTTGGGGGGAAAGTCATTTTCACATACCTGCCAGGGTTATTGTAAATATCACAATCAACATGAGACCAACGGCTTTGCTTAGCCTCCAAAAAAGGCTGGGTTACGGATTTTTCTCACTTAAGCAAAATCCATCGACCTCGGCTGGGTTTGAACCCATGAACATCGGGTCACTAGGAGAGAACTTTATCCTAAGACTACCAAAGTCAACATATTCTTACAATAGGCCTTCCCTCACACTTATGTTACTCAATGGGAGCAAATGTTACTACTCCTAATTTAAACTAAAAATATCAAGCTCAAAACTCAAGAAATATAGTATGTTAGAGTTTGTTATCCTTTACTATGGTTAATTTTTTAATCACCGCGTCTTACTACCTGTTCGAGTTATACGCCTATTTACTAATTACGCTTACGGTTTTAGGGATTAGGAAGGTTATATTTAGAGGATGTGTACCCGCATTTGCATGGAGGTAGACCCAAAAACTATTATAAAAAAAACACCCGAACGAGTTTCAAAACTCAATCTCCCCGTCATCGGCTCTCTAGTCTACTCCTAGAGTATGGCCTTAGACCATGCGGCCACCAAGGCTGGTTATGGTTAGTTAATTAAAGTGGTCGACCAATAGATAAATGTGATGTTCACTGAGTGCAAATGGTGATATACCATGTATAATGCATCCTAATAACGTTCGCACTAGAAACATTATCAAATGAATAACAATAAAAGCAATAACAGTGCGAGTAGTTCTCTTCTCACACGCAATTATCGACTACAGCGCTTAGTGTTTGTAAATGTCACTAATGTAGGGTCTGCTACATACTTAATATGTTAATAATTTAACATTTATAATCAAAGCCTTAACGAATACATCACCTTCCCTTGAGATTCAATATTCTGAAATGTTTACCAAAAATGTATCATCTCTTATTGATATTATGTTTTTATATCGATTATTTATTAAGAACCTTTGTTCCACCCTCCCTTCTTCTAACCCCCAACTGTCCCGTAACGAACTATTTAATGGCTTTATGTGTATATTACACTTCGTTAGTGAAACTGTCCACTATACGAATTGGGCAAATTTATATTTACCATTTCAATAACTAGTCCAAAATTGCATTAGTTCTTGCCTATTACATATACTATAAATTATTGTCTTATATACTGCAAGCTAAACTTAAAATCATTTTCAGATGTTATGTTTAACTAAGCCAACCTAAATAAACCTAGCCATCCATTATAAAACAATTAATAGTTTAGACCAAGCCCGTTCTTCACTTGCCCATTTCACGGACCGGGAAAAAACTCGTCCAATTCATGAATTGAAATTATGCCTGGTATGTGAAGATAGACAAGCGAAGAAGCGAATTTACAAAAAGGGCAGACATTTACCCATTTCATGAAATTGCCATTTTCCTTTTTGGGGTGTAACATCATAATGTAACAGGCCCTAAGTTCCGCTTCCCCAACCTAGCCCCTTCATATACTTAGTAGTCTATGGAAAAAATTTATAGAAAAGGTTCAATTTGAAGATTTTAGAAAAGTGCTTATAACTTTATTGACTACTAGTCCGGGGATCATTGGTTTGGTTCCTTGGGCTGTAGATGAAGTTATCTACTATTTGCACAGGCTGCAGATTTGTTCCCTTATCCAATGAGCAATTATCTGGGCCCTGGGCTGTGTAGAGTCAGTTCTAGCCTAATAGTCGTGTTGCCCTAAGCTAAGTTAATTTGTAATTCATATTCTGGTATAATCTGATAAAATCTAGAAAGTGCGCATTGAATAAAAATCTCTATAAAATGTATTAATTTCTGTGAATATTTGAGTGTATTCCGTTAATGGAAGGGAGTTTTTTTAAATTTCAGTTAAATTAACTTGATTTATTACATCCGTAGGCCTACATTCTAGGAGTTTAATCGTCATGGAAATGAATGGAAATTTATCAAACAATGACATTTGAAGGGTTTTCCATTTTAATGTGTAACATTTTCATGAAGATTATTTTAACTTTCTCGAGACTCCTCGTAGATAGGAAGTAGTGTGATGAAAAAAAAAATCGAGTTTGAGATTTTCATGGATGTCGACCCATTGAATCTGAAAAGGGGGTTTTTGCAATACCTTCTGTCTGTATCTCGGTCTATAGGTTAAAAAAATTTATCGATTAGGTTCAAACTTGGTATCTAGGGTTTTCATAGGATTCTCCCCATAAGTTTTAGAGTTAAATTTCCAACCCTAAGATTAAAAGAAATTTTATTGTGGGTAAAAGGAGAAGAAAAAAAGGTTTTATTAAAATGAACTCTAGTGAATTTGTTTAAAATTTGTATATTGGCATTCTTTAACACTACAAAACACTATGCCACATCTCATTTTTCCTAGAAAAATGACTTGGTAGTTATTCTAAATTAGGGGATAGCTCCAATTTTTATCACATCTCTACAACTATGCAAGATTCATTAAAAACGGGTATAAATATTAAAAATAAATGGTGCGTTGCACCGCACAGACTTTCTCCCGCTTTTATCCTAAAATAGACAAATAATAAAAACTTGTAAGATTTGTAAAACTAAATAATAGGTGTATACAATGTTGTAGAAACACTACACCAAAGATCATACATGAAGTAATGTACATTGTCACTTACTTACTCTATGGCATTAGGAACTAGTAATAATATATTACAGAAAAATTGATAAAGGAGAAATATATTGGTCCACCAAAGAGCATAAGAATCAAATTAATTTTTAAACACATGAATTAAAAAGTAAATATAATGTATTTGCTTATAGCTTAGATACTATTGGTTTGCTAAAAATATATTACAAATAAAAGATTTTTATCTTTAATAGTACTACAACTTTAAAATGAGGATTTATTTCGTATCTCAAATAGTTGCGAATAAATGATGAAAATTGGAGAATTTCCCTTAAGTAAAGTGCCCTCAGAGTCATCTCATGAAAAAATGAGAATTAACATCTTGTTTATAAAAATAAACCGTGTTATATATATCAAATTTAATTAAAATCATTAAAACGAATTTTAAAAAAAATCGATTTTTCTCTTTTTCCCCTTCAGTAAACTACATTTAAATTTAGGGTTAGGTATCCAATTCCAAAAAAACCTTGGGAGGACCATATGAAAATCCCAGATACCAAGTTTTAGCTCAATCGGTCACACAGTTTCGGATCCAGCCCGAGGTACAGACAGAAAAACAGATAGACAGACAAATGGAATTGCGAAAACGACTTTTTTTTGTTTCAGGTAGTCATGAAACTTCAACATTTATCAAAATCTCAAGTTGGAATTTTTTTGATGATCAAGATACTTCCTCCCCGGGGGGTCAAGAAAAAGTAATAAAGAATTTTTGTTAAAAATTTCGTTTAAAAAACAATATTCTCTGAGCTATAAGAAAATATATAATTTAAATCAAGATCTGGGAAATGGGAAGTTGATTATTACGATCTCTGGTGGGCAAATATGTTACTTTTTCCCTTAATGTGTTTATGGTGAGTGAGATTATTATTTAATTTATGATCTTTGGTTGGATTTGATACTTTTTTTCCCAATATATTTCTGTAAACAATGTAGATTACGTATTTCCTTTCAGATATCTTATGAATTTCAAGCAAATGTCTCCAAATTTAGATAAAGGAGCGATAAAGTCTGAACAGTACACCCTACTATTTATTTTTAATTAGCAGAACTACTTTTAATAAAGGAAGAAAATATTCTTAGAGAAGCGGGTTTAGTTTGAACTCCAACCTATTGTATAAGAGTCAGACACATTATTTGTGTAGCTAATATTATATAATCTAATAAAAATGTAGCTAGCAACTGCATTATAAAGTTTTTTTTATTTCATGAAAATACCTCTCCTTATCTTCAACAATTCAAATATTCACCCTAATAAATATGGGGAAAGTCTTCTTTGAATAGATTTTTTTTTATAAAAGACTTATTTTTTTAGAAATCTCCCTTACACCCCTTGTTGAGAAACCTCAACGCCAGAAGTGTTCTTGAATTGAAGTGGGCTAATTCGTGAAAGAAGGAATAATTCTTAGGATTTCTTCAATTCCTGCGACACAAAGTTGGAGGTTTAGCGTAAAATCAAATCGAGAACTATAGGGAGACCAAGAAATATTTGATGGAGAGGTGATAGTAGAATATTAAATAACAAACACTGTGCTGAGAATTATTATGCTACAAATACAGTAGACATTGTTTTGATTCTATACGGGGCCTAAAAGGATGTATTATTGTTTATAGTTTTTCTTGGTACTTGTATATTATGAATCCTAGTATTGGGTTGGCGTATACTATTTATTAAGAGGAGATTGATTCTCATCATCGTAGAGGAATCACGACCTTAAGTGAAGAATATTAATTATACTATTTAATCAATAGGCACTCCCAAAATATATCCCAAAGGTCAAATGGTGATGGATCAAAATTAAGTTTTAGGATTTGGGAAATATATTATATAAAAAAATCCTACTAGGAAATTCAACCAAGTAACATGGAGATTGAAACAGAAGATGAGGTATAAAAAGACGAAAGGGACCCAGCATTTCAAGTAGTGAAGTGGAGAGAGGCATAAACAAACATGTGAAGAAGAAAGTTGTTGGATATGATGATATATCAGCTGACTTGCTGAAAGAACTGGGAAACAATAATGACCATAGCAAAACTTATAAATATGATCTACCAATCAGGAGAATGGCCTAAAGAATTTCTAGACGAGGCCATGGTAGCACTAATTAAAAATAAACAACAATAATGTTAGTGACCACAGGACTATCAGCAACAATTATCATGTCGGGAACACCATGGAAAGAACACTCAACCAGCTACAGAAACAGAAAATAGAAAGTTTGATGGGAGAAGACTAATTTGGTTTCAGAAAAGGAAAATGAACCAGAGATGCAATCGGGATGTTGAGAATAATTTAAGAGAGAGTGTTGGAAGTCAAGGAACATTTCTACATTGGTTTCATTGGCTGGCAAAAGGTGTTCGATGGAGTGAAGGGGAAGAAACTGATGGAAGTAATTGAGAAGATCGGCATCAACTGGACCGACTTAAAGCTGATTGTTATCCTGAACCTGCGACAGAGAATGTAGTAGAGAACAACAGCGTGGAAATAGAAATAGGAGTAAGGCAGGGATGCTGTCTGTCACATACTCGGTTTAGCCTGTATGGAGAGTGGCTGGTCAAGGAATCTCTGGAGGGACGTGCCAATTTCAGGAAAGGAGGACGCGTCATCAGCACAGCAGATAATATATTATCTAGAATTGCTGGCCAAAAAATTAAGGAGAGTTAAAGGAAATGATAGACCACCTGATGAAGATATTTAGAAGATATGATGTCATGGAGATAAATATTTAAAAGTCATAATTAATGGGGATTTAAAAAAATAAAGAGATGCTGAAAATTAAAATTGGAAACCAGGAGTGTGAAATCATAGAGCAGGTCACGTACCTAGGAGGTCTGCTGACAAAGGTTGTATACCGCCCCTAGAAAATTATCACCACGGCCAAGGAAGTTTCCAACAAGAAGAGTTTACTGCTGACTAGCATGTAAGGAGCAGAAACTTGGACTCTTAGGAAGCTGAAAAATAAACAATTGTAGAGCTTCCATCTGTGGTGTTGAAGAAGACTTGAGAAGATCAGGTGGACAGACAGGGTGACAGATGAACAAGTCCTAAGAAGAGTGGGTGAGAAGATCAGGAGGACAGACAGGGGGACAAGTCCTAAGAAGAGTGGTGAGAAGATCAGGTGGACAGACAGGGGGACAAATGAACAAGTCCTAAGAAGAGTGGGTGATCATCAAAATCTCGAGTTCGATTTTTTTGACGATCACCATACTTTCTCTACCTGTAAGATAGAGAGAAAGTAAAATATGGTCAAAAGTAAATTTAATCAAATTTAAAGAAATTATAAAATGGTTTGGTAAAAAGTTTCATAAGGATTTAAAGTTTAAAAAGGACTATAAGGTGAAAATGGGGAAAAGTGCCAGAAGGGCAAAAAGGGTAAACGGGATAAAAAGTGCAAAAAGTATCAAAACGAAAAAAAGGTTTGGAAGGTTAAAAAGGGCAAATAGTGTAAAAAGGGTAAACAGGATAGAAGGGGTAACTTGAAAGTGGTATAAAGTTTCTAAATATTGGATTATATTTACTTTTTACCATTTTTCCCCTTTTGGTCTTTTTATTCCTTTCGACACTTATTTTCCTTATTGCCCTTTTAACCCTTTTTGCCCTTTTTACTGTTTATACCTTAATCTATTCCACCGAGCAAAGGCCGGGTACTTCATGTTAGTCTCTGAATATAATGTACTATTGGAGACTTTTCGCTGCAAACATAACCAAAATAATATCCGCCAGATTGTCCAAGACGATTTATTGTTTGTTTGTTTGTTGTCTGTCCGTCTTTTTAAAATCCTTCTTTTAACTTCACTTAGTATTTATCTTTCCTCAAATATGTAACCGACATTTTCAACCACTTCCGTTGAAGGCTGAAACTTTGCGCACTGACCAAGGGCGCCCGCAGGATCTTTCTCCGGGGGATATGGGGGCCCTCCCCCGGGAAAAAATATCAAACTAAAGAATCAAAAGACGCTTGACTCCTGAAAATAACATACATACATACATACATACATACATACATACATACATACATACATACATACATACATTTATAAGAAAAAGTTTCAAATCCATCCGAATTTATAATATTTTTACAATCTCAGGGAGGGGGGGAGCACTTGCACCTCCTGCCTCCCACCTGCGGGCGCCCTTGTTACTGACTCAACCACAAACACAACACATTAACATATTAGGCTTAGGGCCCAGACTATACATTTAATTATAATGACACCCAGGGGTGCCCGGAGTAAAGGGCAAGGGATGGCACTTGACCCTCCCTCACCCCACCCAGAATTTACAATTAAATTTAATACCTACATTTAATGTTTTACTTTGTAAGAAAATATTGTTGACTTTTTAAATCTTTTAGTTTGCCTTACAATCTTTTCTTCAAACATTTCACAACTACCAGCATTACAATTGTGATATGTGATCACCACACCCACTCGACATGTTTCCGAAAGAAACACTTCAAACAATGGTCGACCGTTGTTTTTGTAGTAACAGTAATAAATTCAGATTGGTAATGACCACTACTTTTGTAGAAGCAGTAATAAACCAATTTGGTAATGGCCGCTGCTTTTGTATAAACAGTAATAAACCAATTTGGTAATGACCGCTGCTTCTGTAGAAGCAGTAATAAATCAGTTTGGTAATGACCACTACTTTTGTAGAAACAGTAATAAACCAATTTGGTAATGAACGCTGCTTTGGTAGAAACAGTAATAAACCAATTTGGTAATGACCGCTGCTTTTGTAGAGACAGTAATAAACCAATTTGGTAATGGCCTCTGCTTTTGTAGAAACAGTAATAAATCAGTTTGGTAATGACCGCTGCTTTTGTTGAAACAGTAATAAACCAATTTGGTAATGGCCGCTGCTCTTGTAAGAACAGTAATAAATTTGTTTGGTAATGACCACTACTTTTGTAGAAACAGTAATAAAATCAGTTTGGTAATGACCACTACTTTTGTAGAGACAGTAATAAACCAATTTGGTAATGACCACTGCTTTGGTAGAAACAGTAATAAACTAATTTGGTAATGGCCGCTGCTTTTTGTATAAACAGTAATAAACCAATTTGGTAATGACCGCTGCTTCTGTAGAAGCAGTAATAAATCAGTTTGGTAATGACCGCTGCTTCTGTAGAAGCAGTAATAAACCAATTTGGTAGTGGCCGCTGCTTTTGTATGAACAGTAATAAAATCAGATTGGTAATGACCACTACTTTTGTAGAAACAGTAATAAATCAGTTTGGTAATGGCCGCTGCTTTTGTAAAAACAGTAATAAACCAATTTGGTAATGACCGCTGCGTCTGTAGAAGCAGTAATAAACCAAATTGGTAATGGCCGCTGCTTTTGTAGAAACAGTAATAAACCAATTTGGTAATGGCCGCTTGCTTTTGTAGAAACAGTAATAAATCAGTTTGGTAATGACCGCTGCTTTTGTAGAAACAGTAATAAACCAATTTGGTAATGGCCGCTGCTCTTGTAAGAACAGTAATAAATCTGTTTGGTAATGACCACTACTTTTGTAGAAACAGTAATAAAATCAGTTTGGTAATGACCACTACTTTTGTAGAAACAGTAATAAACCAATTTGGTAATGACCGCTGCTTTGGTAGAAACAGTAATAAACCAATTTGGTAATGACCACTACTTTTGTAGAGACAGTAATAAACCAATTTGGTAATGGCCGCTTGCTTTTGTAGAAACAGTAATAAATCAGTTTGGTAATGACCGCTGCTTTTGTAGAAACAGTAATAAACCAATTTGGTAATGACCACTACTTTTGTAGAAACAGTAATAAACCAATTTGGTAATGACCACTACTTTTGTAGAAACAGTAATAAACCAATTTGGTAATGGCCACTGCTTTTGTAGAAACAGTAATAAAATCAGTTTGGTAATGACCGCTGCTTTTGTAGAAACAGTTACAAATCAGTTTGATAATGACCGCTGTTTTTGTAGTAACAGAGTAACGTTGTGCTGACCACATGACATCCTCTATCTGCAAATGTTAGCACCAGCATTGCTAACGGTGGTGGCCGCTCGGTCGGTATATGTCAATTGTGGGTTCACGTTATATGGAGCTTTTTAAGCTTAGGAAGATGAAAAAAAATATTTGGAATAAATGTGATGTCGGAGAAGACTTGAGAAGATCATGTGGACAGACAGGGTGACAAATGAAGAGGTCCTAACAAGAGTGAGTGAGAAGATCAGGTGGACAGACAGGGTGACAAATGAAGAGGTCCTAAGAAGAGTGAGTGAGAAGATCAGGTGGACAGACAGGAGGAGAAATGAAGAGGTCCTANGACAGACAGGGGGACAAATGAACAAGTCCTAAGAAGAGTGGGGGAGAAGATCAGGTGGACAGACAGGGGGACAAATGAACAAGTTCTAAGAAGAGTGGGTGAGAAGATCAGGTGAACAGACAGGGGGACAAATAAAGTATTCCTAAGAAGAGTGGGTGAGAAGATCAGGTGGACAGACAGGGGGACAAATGAACAGGTCCTAAGAAGAGTGGGTGAGAAGATCAGGTGGACAGACAGGAGGACAAATGAAGAGGTCCTAAGAAGAGTGGGTGAGAAGATCAGGTGGACAGACAGGGGGACAAATGAACAGGTCCTAAGAAGAGTGGGTGAGAAGATCAGGTGGACAGACAGGAGGACAAATGAAGAGGTCCTAAGAAGAGTGGGTGAGAAAAGAACCATTTTGGATGTAATTATTCGGTGTAAAGCAAACTGGATCGGACACAGCCTTAGGAATAACTGTCTTCTCCATGACGTCATAGAAGGAAAGGTTGAGGGAAAGAGGAGTTTAGGAAGAAGAAGGATTCAAATACGGGATGACTTGATGGAAAGAATAAAATTCTGGGAGCTAAAGGAGTAGGCAGAGGACAGGGCGCATCTAAGGTCTAAGTCTCACTGACAACAGGAATTGATATGTCGTAAGATAGAACACATAGTAATAATAATAATCATCCTTTATTTATCATCTTGCAGGAATAAGGCAAAAATTATTATACACAATTTAAATACATTAGATCTATTGTATAAATCCTAGGGTAGGTATAGAAAATGTAGGTGTGACCAAACCAATTTTCCCCTCCCTAATCCTTCCACATCTCCCAACCTCTTACTGAAGAATCTGACATGCAACGGCTGCCCTGAAAACGCTGTTACGTTAATATAATTGAGCCCATAAACGTAAATTCCGCTCTCCAACCCCACTTCCAGACTTTACAATACATCAATCCTAGCCCTGTAAATGCTTCAGCCGGCTTTCCAGCATCCTGGCGCTAGACTACTTAGCAATGATTGATGCATTGATCTGATCAATTGAGTGATGATCAAGTACAAATATCCAATTCAATGCTGAACAAGTACTAATAATTTACATTGTAAGGTAGTACGCTTGCCTTGCATTGTTACGTCTTCACCAAACTTCATACACCTTTACAAGATATCAACAAATTTCACCAAACCTCACCATTGTAATGAAATAGAATTTCATTTGGTAATCATTCTAATCAATATTTTCCACCCGTCATATATTTTAAACTAATTAATATTTTCAAAATATAAAACTCAACCATATGTGTTAGGAAATCTTCTCACAGTTGGGTGAATAAAGGTATTTATTTTTTTATTGTTGACAACTAAATTTCATCGCTCCCAGTTAACTCCACCCCTGTTGCAAACACTTGTGAAACATGGCTGAAGGACATGTTTTGTCTCTCTTTTTTTTTTACTCCATCTCATTCTTTCGCTTCTTGAAGTATAGACCCTGGTGCAACTTAAAAAAAACTATGGATGGTTCTGGAACAATTTCCTTTGAAAGTTATACGTAAATAGAAGGCTTCTCTTAACAGTCATCCCATAGCATTATACGGGAACGGTCCACGTCAAATTAATCTTTCTATTAAAAAAAAATAAAAACAGCTAAAGTATCAAAAAACAGTCAGTTAGCTACCGTACCGGGTTAAGTTTATAAATATAGTAAATAAAGAACTATAAATTGATAAAATGCCAGTTCTCATAAATATAGACAGTAAGAACCCAGCCCTTACTAACATTAATAAGCTGGAGCACAACAAGACTCCAACCTCCGATAGTTCCTACCTTCACCACCTTCACAAACACAACATTATAAAGTGGAACCCAACAAGCAGAGGATTCATCATCATCACCATCTCACCTCACAAAATACACTATAAGTAGATTCAACAACGAGGGGCTTCACCAGCGAAACTTAACGTTTCAATTTGGCTTCAACAACAAGGGGCATCACCAGCGAGGAGCCTAACGTTTCACCATAGTTCCCCATACCTCATAATATTTCACCAAGATTCACAAGATTTTAGTAAACATCACAGGATTTTACAAAACTTCATGATATTTCAAAAGATTTCAACAAATTTAAAAAAAAGGTACAAGATTTCAACTAATTAAAAAGATTTCCTGATATTTCAACAAACCTTGAAATATTTCACAAGATTTCAACAAACCTTAACAAACCTGTTAGATATATGGGTCATTAACGAGTACAATGTTACATGAATAATGACTCTGGTCGATGAATAGTAATAGCGTGCATGACCCTAATCAAGTATATACAGGTTAAGTCGTTATTGGTCTCGGACTCACCAGGAAATATATGGAGGACTGTGTCCCGAAAGTGTATAAAATGCGATTCACAAGCCCTTGAAAATCGCGTTTGAAAATGCTTTTATGTAAAAATATCAGAAAGAGCTTGAGCTAAAACAATAAATTCCTGGATAATGTTTTGTTGAACAAAAATGTAAAGCCTCTGAAAATTTGGTTGGTTCCCTTTCACTGATTAAATGGGGGTTGCCAACATCTTTTCTCATTGAATTTTGTAACACTGAGCTGTAATTGATTTTTAATTAAGAACTATTAATTAGCATGTCTAAATCAACAAAAAAGGTAATCTTGTCGGAGCTCTATCAGGTTTAGAGTTTCTGAGAAAACCACAGGCTTGGTTTCATTACAGGTTGTTAGTGCCTTGGAGCTAGGCAGCCAGTTGTGCGGTGTTGCAGGATGAAGCGAGGGTGGCAACCCCCATTAGTGAAAGCCGACCTTATCCTTGGGAAGTGACTAAAAAACCATCGTGTCAGTACGCAATCAAGACATACTGACCGAGAGGCCGCCATCTGTTGGAAAATGCAGAGTCAACTTCTGAGGATAGAGTGTGTAATATGAATAGCACAATGGACTATCTGGCCTTTAACCTCAGTTTTATAGACCGTAAAATGTTTTTTCATTCATTTTTCAAATTTTACTCACGAGGCTGATATGAACCCGTTCCAAACACACTGTTTCACATAAAACCTTGAAACACAAGGGATTAAACCCAGAAGCTCTGGATCTGTAACCAGGAACTCAGACCACCAGACCACAGTGGTGGTCTGTGAAGTGACTATATATTGTTAAAGTCACCCTGATTCAAAAGTTAAATGGATATCGAAAGAGAACCTATCTTTAGACAACCAGTATCTTAAAATACTGGAATGGGGTTAACCTAAATCTTACTGAGATCCTCATTATGTTCAAACATATTTATCTACTTGTTTTTTATCAATATTGTTTCAGGTTTATCTTTCACATGTAACAGTTTATATTTAGCAGCATTTTGCTGAGTTTAAGACTACAGGTATATTTCAAGATAATTACAACTCCATTTAGAATCGTTATGCAAAGTTTAAAAGATTGTATCTTTTAAAATAATAACATTTACATTTAGGATAACTATGTTAGGCTTACGAATGCTGTATCTTTTAGGATGATAATAAAATATCCATTTAGGATTATTATGTTAAAAAAAGATTGATGTATCCTTTAGTTTTTTAATACTAAGCACAATTGTATTCTATACAGCTTCTTTCATTTTCAAGACATGTCAATACCTGCAGCAAGGTACCATGCCTCAATTCTCCGTCTTACTCTCTCTCTCTGTCTCCCTCCAGACGAATTGAGACCTGTTGAGACATTCATTCTTGTATGACACCCACACAATTAATTTTTAGGTGCGTTGGAAAAAAGGGATTGGAGGGGTTCAAGATTTCCAAAAAATAGCATAAATAGCTACTTATGAGTGTGATAGAAAATTTAAATCTGCAAGTAGTTAAAGGGACAAAAAAAAAAAAGAAGCTTGACAATTTTTAATTTTCTAGTGGAACCCTATTAAATAGGGAAGGGAGCGTATTTCCGGGGGGGAAATTATAGGTGTGGTATGCAGTTTAAATTTGGAAGTTCGGTAGAAGGACAGCTCCAGATAGCCAAATAATTCTTAAAAATTGAAACTTCTAAATGGTAACTAGGAAAATGGGGTTGTGGCTAGAGTTTTTAGTTCTTAAATATATAAAAATTAGTTCTCAGTGTGGTAGAAAAATGAAACTTGGAAGGAAAGTAAAAGTACCACGCCAAATAACCATAAGAGTCTGCACATTTAAAGTTTAAATGGAGCCCCGGTAAATAGGGAAAGGGGGTGTAAAAAGAACAACCAAACTCTTAAGTGTGACAGAAAATTTAGATTTGGCAAGCAGGTAGAGAGAAATCTTCGGTTAGCCAAATGAATCTTATAATTTAAAATTTCACAGAGTGAGTTGGAAAAAGTTGTCTGGGGGCTCAAAATTAATTTACAAAAATATTAGATACAACTTCTTTTCAGTGTGTTAGAAAACTGAAATTCGGCTGGCATTCCAAATAACTATAAAAGTCCGAACATTTTTAAATTTTAAGGAGGGACTCCAGGAAATAAGGGGATAGGATTATATATATATATATATAATTTTAGGTGTGGTTAGGAAATATACATTTGGCAGGCAGATAGAAGTACAATCTCAGATAGCCAAATAGCTTTTAAAATTTGAAATTTCTAATTGGGTGTTAGGAAATTGAGGGAAGGGAATGTTGAGGAGTTTAACATTTCCAAAACCAATAAATAAAAATACTTCTCCGTGTGGTATCAAACTAGAATTTGGAAATCAGATATAGGGACCCTCAAAATAACTGTAACGTTTGAATATTTAAAATTTCAAAATGGAACTTCAGGAAATATGGAGAATAGAGATGGAGGGAGGGGTTGATTGTAATACAAATGTGGGTAGGGTAGGAAATTTTAACTTGTCAGGAATTCAGAGGGATTACTTCAAATAATCACATGCATTTTAAATATTAGTTATTTTTAAGGTCCCTGGTGAAATCGATGGGGGTGGGGGGAGGCGCTTTAAAAATTTACAAAACTATAAGAATAAACTACATATCATAGTGCTAGACGATTGACATTTGCCAAGTGGTTATACGGATGACCTCAAACGATATAAGAGTCTCCATTATTGAATTTCAAATGGAAGGAAAGAAAAATGGGGAAGGTGGGTGCTATCAAAATTTCCAAGTCTAATAATATAAAAAAACTTTTTGGTGACGTTGGAAATTGAAACTATTCATGTAAGTTAATGTACTGTACCTTCCTGGATAGCCAAATAAAGTCTAAACATAATGAAATTTCAAAATTGAAACTTGGTAAATGGAAGCTCTTAAAATGCACACAACTAATGTGGATAGTTTAATATTTAGGCTAAAATATAAAATAAACCATGTAATAATTCTTAAGATTTCAAATTTTGAATGTGGGAATTGAAGAGGAGTGGGGTGGGAGTAAATTTACATCTTTCCAAGAGAATTAGAAAATTTAATTTTTATCAAGGAATAAATATTTAACTCGACAATTTGATAAAGTTACCACCCACATAACCATGAAAAATGTAATGTTTGGAACTTAAATCAGGTGCTGATTAATGGAGGGTGGGGGGAGGGTGGGGGAGGGTGGGAGATATACATTTCCTAAACTGATTAAAAAAAAACCTTCTCGGCCATGGTGGAAAAATCAAACTTTGGAAAGGCAGATGAAAATTTAAAAAATAAACAATTACAAAAACTTAAAGATTAATTAAGGCGATTGGCCCTTTTAATTTAGCGTGAAATTACCGAGCCATGACAACAAACGGTTATCTTCAAGAATTTTTATTGTTTTGCAATTTTCTTTTTGGAAACGGTTTGTTTGTTTGTATGGTTTTTTATTTACATAAACATCTATATAAACATATATATATATATATAAATCTCTATTTAAATGGACGTACACCCCAGCCCCGAGAGGCTCTCAAATACCAATCGCTACAGCCAGTTATATAGAAACGGTTTGTTCAAGAATAGAGAAGCATATTGATTAAGTAATAATTTTTGTATACACTCTTCCTAAATAGTTTTAATAGTGATCAAATATGGATAAAATTGACATTCCTTAATAGAAAACTCCCGACTTTATAACAAAAAATAAGAAAAAGTAACAATTAATAAACATCGACATAGTTAAATATATATTTATTAATAAAAGTAATTTATAGATACATTTAAGTATTAAAATTATGATCAACACCGAGGTTACTAACGGCTTTATTTTTAGAGGTAGAGGGACAAAGATAGTTTTGAGGAAGTGCACCCACACTAGCTTTAAGAGGGAATGCGAAAAGCGAGATAAATAATAATATGGGGGAAAGTCACTCTTTATACACTAGGTCAATTTTGAGTCTTCTACTTCTCCAGCACCAGCAAGCCAGTCAATTGAGACAAACGTTTTCCACTCTGTGGCCACCAGTGCACGTATTTATTAGAAGCCGCTTGGAAATGAATGGGAATAGGGCTTATAGGTATAACTTTTAAGCCATTAATGGCATTTACTTGTATACGCTAACATATTGCTATACAAACCAGACACATTTGCAAAGCAATAACATACTTAATTCTTACCCAGGGGACATGAAATTCAAATTACAACTGGGTTTATAAAGTATTTGTCCAATTATTGGCCTTTCATTGAGGAAAATAATTGTTTTTTTTTAATTCATTGCTATTTTGTGTACGCAATAAAATTAGTATTGCTTGAACATTTGGTGTTTTTTCTTTGTTACAAAAAAACTTTTAATAATTTTTAAATGTGAAAAAAACCTCTTGCTAAATGTAGTGGTGGACATTTCTAGTCCCAAAAATAATGTAAAATTCTTCACATATGATTAGATTTTTAGTAGGAGACTACGTGCAGTATCCTTTTGGCAAGTAGAACTTAGGCCTACATTTCATAGTGCTATAACTATATATTAATATAGGCCTATATGCATCTAAACAAGCTCTTTGGTCTACCATATTCCAAGGATTCAATTTAAGACAACCTAAACAATTACTTAAATAGAAGGCTACTTTTTATTTTATTTTATCAACACAAGCCTTATTAAAACTTAATCCAGCATTGTATAGATGGAATGAGTAACTACAGTGAACAGCTAACACATCTATTCTGGCGATATTATGAGAACCCACTCTTGTCATAAAACCTACAATGTGCACCTAATCAGGAGACCTTTAGGGTCAAAGTTAAACCCACGATAAGGACACGCTTTTGCTGATTACAATATTAAAACAAGTTATATTTAAATACCATTTGTGGTTCTTATTTTAAAACTTAGCGTTTTAATAAACTTAAATTAGAAGAAGATTAAACCTGGATGTTGAATAAGCTCTGTTGGGTCTCAGTTCTCTTTCCTTCTATAAGTCCAACCATAATCAGTTCTTGAAATAGAAATATCATTAACCAAAACTAGGCATCTACGCTTGAAAAGTGAGTCGTAGGATGGTGAGTACCCGCTTCGGTAACCGCATGGTCTAAGGCACTACTCTCGCAATTTACTAAACAGCTGAAAATGGGGAAATCAGGGTTAGATTCAGGTTGAGTATACTGTGGGTGGTTTTTCCTAAATCTTTTCCATTCACCCTTCACGCAAATGTGGGTAAACTTCCTCTAAATTCAAACTTCTTTATCCTAAACACATGAGTGTAATTAGTAGATTAGCGTACAACCCGAACTACTCGTAAAACGTGGTGTTATAAAAAAAGTTTGGTGAGTTAGTTCGTTTTAATTCAACGTTTGGCGAGCTGTATCATTGCTTCTAATCCAATTCCCGATGATCGCAGATTTGAGCCGTGAAGAAAGGTAGAGGGGTTGGTCCATTGTTAAACTACTAGTCCAAGACAGGTCGAGGACGTCTGTTGTTGCATTCATTTCTTACAATACAGACAAGACAGAATACCACACCATCTAGAGCTCATATTAAGGTTGAATGAGCATGAAAACCCGGCCTCAACGAAAGAAAGAAACTAAACGTTAGAGGATCTTGACTATTTTTTATATGGTGAAAACCATGTGTTTGGGAAATAATGAGACAAACGATCAACATGGCGATAAGCTTGTTTTTAAATTGCGTGCTTTATATAAGTTTATTAATGGTGCGATGTGTGTTGCCAGGGAAGATAAGGGAAAATGAGACGATTTACACTGGCATTCGTGTGTACTGTGTAGGGATATCGTTGAAAGACAAACGCCAGTGTCGGAGTTCAGGACTATTATCTCACGAGTTATTGACAGTATCACTACTGCTATCCTTGGGGTCAGCCCTTTTTATAAAGGGAAATGAAACAACATTATGTTGGTACGTCTATTGTCAAGAGTCATTACTTTTAATTTATTAATATTGGTATATATCTAGGGATGAGTTTAGTTGTGATTCCATAGCACGTAATTGTATAATTACATGCTAAAGAATGGTGTATAGACAAAATCTGTACTTTAACCCCCAAATCTCCCCCTCCCACCCCCATTTGGACGATGAGAAAGTGGTAAACAATATTTTAAAAACCCGCCTCGGTGGCGTAGTTGGTTAACGCGCCAGTCGTGTTGAGCCAGACCACCGAGGACGGGGAGATCGAGATTCAAATCTCAGTAGGGTGAACTGGGGGTGGTTTTTCCTAAATGGTTTTCCACTCTCCCTCCACGCAAATGCGGGTTCACTTCCTCTAAATCTAACCTTCCCAATTCCTAATCCATTAGTGTAATTAGTACTTAAGCGTATAACCCGAACGGGTAGTAAGACGCGGTGCTAAAATTGAATTAAATTAAAATTAAATATTTTAAAAACATAAATAATACACCCGTGGATTCGTATTCCGATCTTCCCGCAATTCTAGTCTATTTCGAGAGTGATAATTTAGACCAGGGGTTCCCAAACTTTTTAAACTGATGGAGCTATTGCACCAGAAAAAATATATGCTAGAGCCCTCATTGAATTGCTTACATTAATTTTATAAACATTCAATAATAGGTTTTTTAAGCACCGCATCTTCCTACCCATTCGGGTTATACGCTTATGTATTAATTACCCTAATGGTCTTAGGGATAAGGAAGGTTATCTTTAAAGGGTAGTGTACCCACAATTGCTTTGAGGGAGAGTGGATAGCCATTTTGTAAAAGCCACCCTCGGTACACCCGACTAAGACTCGAACCTTAATCTCCCCGTCATCGGCTGTTTAGTCTACTGCAAATGACAACAGTTAAATTTGGTATGTATAAAACAAACATAAGTATCACATGTTTTGGCTGTGCCTTTGGCAAATGTCCTTTATTCAGTCCCAGTGTATTGAGTATGGAGTTTTCCAAAGATCATTTTCCATACTCTCACCAGGAGAATGTCGGTTGGTTTCTTTATTCTTTATTTGCATCTTACTACAAGACCAATCCAGCCGTAATAGTGAGATCGCTTTGTGGTTTATATTGTAATTATTTGATACTTGTTTGACACCCTACCTTATTCGGTAGCGCGTCTTTCTATTGGGCCATAGGTCCCAGGGTCCAGGTCCTAGCAAGAAATTTTAGCTCATTTGATGTTACAATCCACAATCCTCGTTGTGTATGTGTATGTACACATGTCTGTATAAAGGCATACACGTATATGTATTAGCCGTTTATCCTGAAAGACAGCAAACTTGCCTCGACGGATTACACAATGGTGAAGCTTATAAGTTAGGACTCTAGTGTAAATAGATAAGGTAAGACTGACACCTTTCAGCGTAAACGTTGTGTACATGTATGTATATACGGGTGCATAAATAAACATGTGTGCATGTGTGCATGTGCCGTCTACCATTACCTTGAACTATCTAATCAAAGAGGACAGGATAACAAATAGCGTCAATCTTAAAGAAAGATATCAGCACTCTTTAGTAAGAGATGATGACAAACCATGTTATTGAGATAGGAATAACCCCAAACACCAGGACAGGAATCGATTTAAAGCATCCGGAGTGAAGGTCAAGTCCACTTGCACACCTAACACCTTTCCGTCGAGGCCAGTGTTGACAATGTGAGGAGTGCGATGACCCCTTGTTGCACGCGGGTCAGTCTTAATGCCCACATCGTCGACGGGATGGTTTTCGGGGGTCCTCACCGCCAGACCAACAGAAGACAAAGCAAGAGCGCCAGCCCTGAGAGAAAGAGAGTGCGCTCCTACTTTAAGAAGACAGGTGGAGACGTGCGGACCACCAGGACCTCCAGTTAACTTACCTCGGTTTGCCCCCCTTGAAGCTCAAACCGGTCACCGTGCTGCAACTCAAAACTAGTCCTTCTTTTGTCTTCGGCTGGTAAGTGGCGCTATTTCCTCAAGCACGGACTGCCTTACCGCCAATCCTTTTACAAATAAGAGAATTCCATATATTTATTTAGGGAACTAAAATACTTTGCCCTAATATTGGTATTTATTTTTTCTTCGTCACGTTTTCCTATCCGTTCTGGTTGTACGCATTTTTTAACCACGCAAATGTGAGGAATGAGGAAGGTAGAACTTAGAAGAAATGTACCGGATTTTACGTGAAGGAAGAGTGGGAAACTGTTTACGAAAAACCACCCTCAGTAAACACGGATGGGATTCAGACCCAATGTCCCCGTCATTTGGAATCTGGTCCATGGCGAGAGTGACAAATTAGGACAGAGTTCACCAAACTTATTGAAAAAGGGAGAAACTTTAAAAATGTAACATTGTTTGCGTGCTACCTCATATTCAAAGTTAGATGTATCACGTATTTACTATTGTTAAGCAGATACTTTGTCTCGATACCTCGATTCAATAAGGGGCTAACTCTGTGGCATGGACTCATATTTGTAATTTTGTAATGGAACTAATGGAAAAATATTAGTAGAGTTAGTACTAAAATTAACTTTTGAATTCTTTAATATTTACGAACCATTAATTTCTTAAACAAAATTACAGTCAAATATACATGTTGTACCGTAACATATGGGACCCTTCTCAGAGGTAGACAGGAGACACAAAACATTAAAAATGAAAAAATACAATAAACACATGTGTCCCATTTGACTTTGTTTCCGAGTAATAGTCACGTTTACACTCCAGTAAAGAAGAGTTCAGAATGACCACCTTCGGCCTGAATGCCCCTGTGCGTGCAACTCGCAGCCGGAATTTTAAGATACTGATGGAATTTTTTTAATTAATTAAAAAAATGAGGATACATTAACACTACGAGATATATGTAGTAGTACATTTCAATCGGCTGTGGAATTCGGGTTATGCTGAACCTCGTGCACGAACATGTGAATCTGGTAGGTGAAATTTTAAAATTTTAACTATATTTATGCTTTCTCTTTTGACCCTTTTAATCTATTTTACACTATCTTACACTTTTAGTTACCCTTTTTACCATTTTTTTATTATTAGAGTTCTACTTGTTCTACTTTTTATTGTGCTTACACTTTATGCCCTTTTTGCACTTTTTACACCTTTTCAACTTTTCTACCATTTTTATTCTAAAATACGTCTCCGGGGCTTAGCCGGGTAATTAATATAAAAAGGTGTCAAAAGTGCAATAAAGGGCAAAAGGCCAAAAATGGCAAAAAGGTAAATCTATTCATAAAGGGCAATAAGAATAAAAGGAAAAAAAGGGTACAATAGTTCCCAAATGGTAAAGAGCTCAAAAAGAATAAAAATAAATCAAATATAAATAAAAAGGTTAAACAGGTTAAAGGGGTAAAAGAAATAAAAACGGTGAAATGTTATCTTGTCATTTGGTGAATCTTCCCTAGAGAGATGATCACGTACGCCCTGAAATTCGTGCCTGTCACCGTGGGAGCACGCATACAACAGTATTAAAACCACTAATCTAGACTAAAGAATTCATGGGTATCCCCAAGTAATGCCATCTCAATTTTTAAGGGGGCAGGCAGCCCCTTATTTCTTATCTCATGTTCCTACATCCTCGATGACTGTACTTTCATAAAAGTTTTGTGTTTTGATTTTACAAAATATACTAGTATTTAAAGTCTTGAAATAAATCTTAATTTTATGAACGGGGTAGATAAAATTTATATTGAGGATAATTTTATTTAATCTATGAAGTATTTTGATAAATTTGTTTTATTTAAGATATAAAATATTTAACACTATTTTCCGGTTGTTTTTGGTCTTCTGTCAATATTATTTTATTGCCCTGATTTGATTATAACGATTAACCTCGCACTCCCAATTAAAAATGTATCTGGGTGCAATAGTCCTCAGGGACTGCCCAAGCTATGTTTTGCGCCTGGGTGGGATTGTTTTTTGGCACCACTCTATACAACCGGGGGATGTTAGGAAACCATAAAAATAATCCCCAAACTTAACAACTCTAAATCTAATGTAACCTGGGCGTGATATAAAAATAATCTTAATGAAAATTCCAAAAATGGTAAACATACTTCAAATGTTTCACTGTTAGATTGTACGAAAATGATTAGGATTACAAAAAACAATATAAGAACATTTTTAGTGGACAATGCTTTGCTCTTTATATCTTATACGCACAAACATTTTGATGTAATTAACTGTTTAAATGATAATGTCAAAAGAACGTTTTAGGACGCCAATTTTTTCAATATGTTGGGTGTAAAAGATTTTTTAAGAGTGTCATTATATCCTATTTAATTCACAACCAAAAATATACAAACATCTCAAATTTCATATTAGCATCAAAAAGTGAACGAATGTTAGCTTAACAACTCCATTATCTCACCCAAGTTACGTTAGGTTTGGTTTAGAGATTATTTTCTTATCGTGCCCAGGCTTTGTTAGGTGAGGATTTAAAGGTTTGGGAATTATTTTCATAGCATTCTTGGTAACGTGAGTGTTTGTGTTCCATGTGAACTAACGCCCCGGGTAGTCACCTAGTTCTCCCGATAGTTCTGTCATATCTATAACTGACGGAGCCGTCGAGCGCAATAGATCCATTTCCTCCAGTGTATGTCACTCTGAGTTCATAGCTGAGGATAGCTGTAAATTGATTTCCCCTAAATGTTTATAAATTGCTATGTTACATCTTTTTATTTCTTGATTAACAAAACATTACCATTCTTTATTATGTCTTTGTTTGAACGGTCCTTTGTTTGTACTTATATAGGGTGGTGTCCAAACAATTAGACGATTAGTAACTTGAAAATTATCAGGTTAATTGAGAAGTAAATATTTAATAGCCAAGTAAAAGCAAACTACATACTACACTTTTTCCATTTTTGAATATAATGTCACTCAGGGGAACGTCCATCACTTACTTTAGCAAGTTGCTCATCACTTTACTTAGCATAGATCGTGTAATTGTTTCCACCCCACCTAGTATTTATAAATAAAGCACTAATGTTGTATGATGTAAAAATTAATATATTTAACAAAGGGGAAGGGTTTTCTTTATGGTGTAGGTATTTGTTAACACTTTGAATTATTATTACTATTATTATTATAATTACTATCATCCTAATATCCGAATTGGTTTTCTTCTACTCTTAAATACTATATTAGGATTATTTTTTTTTCAAAAAGTTTAAACATACCAATAATAGTGTATTCTATTCACATTTTTCTCACTTTCGTAAATTAGTTAAAACTACTTTGATTATAGACAGAGCCAATTGGATGAACTCAATAGAAAATAGTATTAAATGCAAACCCAAAGAATTTAGGAAATTTGTTAAAAATAATTGTGTGAATAAGGTTTCCCCGTATAGCCTAGAAATTAATGGCAAGATTATAGTGGATCCTTTATTAATTGCTAATGAGTTTGGGACCTACTTTAATTCCATTTATAATTCAGCCTTTCCTGTCTTACCCTGCCCCGTTATTGAAACTAGCGCGCCCCTGTATCCATGTCACATTACACCTTTGGATGTTGATTATGCTATAAAAAAATTAAGCTCTTCTAGATATACCGGGACAGATGGAATTCCATGTATTATTGTTAAAGGCTGTGCCAGCATTTTCAGCCCTTTGCTAGCCTATATCTTTAACATTAGCCTGTCAAACGAAACTTTTCCTTTTACATGGAAACAATTTGTTGTCATACCTATTTATAAAAAAGAAGCAAAAACAAATGCTTGTAATTATAAACTAATTTAGCTCTTAAACACTTTCTCCAAACTATTCCAGAAAATCATACATGAGCATACTTTCCACCACTTTAAAAATAAACGCTCAGATAATCAACATGGTTTTATAAAAAATAAATCTACTGTCACTAATTTAGTAGAATTTCTTGGGCATGTTGCCCCTCAAGTTTCTGCCCAAGGTCAGGTTGATGCTATTTATT